>WHYT01016703.1:282201-307910 GCA_009806455.1 Tetrax tetrax
AAAACAATGCTTTTCTTTTTTTTTTTTTTTTTCCCCTAATACTCCCTTGCTTTGCTGGAAACAAAATCAAGCTGTCAGCCAGAGATCAGGAAATTAAAACGACTGCGCTATTTTTAGCATCATTAAGAAAAAAACAAAAGGCAATTACATTTCTAAAATTCTATTGTTGTTTTAATAAGGTGTTACTAAGAGGGTGTTGCACATTTGGGCTCTTTAAAATACTTGTGCCTTGACCGCGCGCCTTTAATTGTCGCATGGCCCTGGTACACATGCAGGCAGAGGAATTCTGTCACAGTATCCGCTCAGGCATTCTCAGCCATTTGGCTGTTACGTCAAAGCAAAGCTGAATCACGTGCGTGCAAGGAGGGAAGGAATCGCCGGGACACAGCTCGTTTTGCTGGGTTGTTAAATGCCGAAGAAGGGCAGTCAGGTTATAATTGGGTGTAATTAACACTGCCGTACCCTGAATCCTCTTTACATTCAAGTCACATGATGACCTCAAGGAAATGAAAAATTCTTTCCTGCTATTGAAACAGGCAAACAACATCTCCAGCTGATCCCCTTAATGAGAAAATAACAGCTCCTGTGCAGATAAGGTTGCAGAAGCAGGATTTTGTCTGTGCAGCTCCCCCAGGGAAAGCTCAGACAGACTTGAGGCCTTTACCTACCTTTTTTTTTTTTTTTTTTTTAAAGGAAAAGTAATGCTTTGGGCTGAAGAGCTTTGTCAAGACAAAGTCTAGATGATCCAAAGGACCAGAGGTGTGTTTTGGAGCAATTTGCCGAGCTCGGTTGTAGCCGTGGCTGGTAGTTGGTCTGAAGAGGCGTGTAACAGGGAACGCCTACATTTCAGAAGGCAGCAATGCCTCGTTAGTACTGGCAACAAAGAGGCCAATTACTTAATAGGCCAAGAGGTCCCATGTTCCCCTCTTTGCAATGTAAATATTTGAAATAAAGATTTTTTTCTTTTTACTTATTACATAATATCCCTTTGATTAAAAAATACAAAAAAAAAAAAAAAAAAAGCAGTAACCCTACCTAGAAAAGGAAGACACATTTAGCTCCACGCAATTAGGATTTGCAGGCAGCACCAGGGGGGGTTCAGCTGCCACAGAGACACAGCCATCCCTCGTCCCTCCCACCCTTCCTTGCAGTTGTCATGCAAGTGCTTCACAGCTGGCAGCCAGGGAGCCCCCGAATCAGGCTGCTTAGGACTCCAAGGTCTGATGAAGCCCCTCCAGAGCTTGGCAGGCACACAGTAGCAGGACGTGTCTTGTCTCATTCCCCCCCCCCGGCACGGAAGCTCGCCCTTTTAGCGAGCGCTCTGGTCTCCAGCACTGCCAGGAAATCTCCTTCTACAGGACAAGTACTTTAAAAGCTATTCAGGTGAGAAACACTGCACTTTTCTAGAGGCCCTGCCTGGGTTTCATTTGCTGGTGAACAGAAATCATCACCACGCGAGCAAGGCTGAGGTTTTCTGGGCTACCCAGCTGTATCCATTACCCTTGTCTGAATTAGCAGCTTCAGGGCAACGTCCCGTCCGTGCTCTGAAAGTACCAGAAAGGCAGCGGCGCTGAACCGATCGCAGCACCAGCAGCACTTGGCATTCTCCCCAGAGCTGTCTGAGCAAACAAGGCAAAGGGGAAAAAGCCTGTCCCTCCCTCTCTCCACCTGCCCAGTGACTCAGAACAACTAGAAATGGCAGCTTCACTCTCATTGCTGCCAGAACGCAGACCGATATACCCAAGCAGAGTCAGGGCACGGGGAGTGCCAAGAAAGTAAGTATGCTCAGCCGTTTTTGGGGGTGGGGGAAGGGATGGGGACACTCCTATCTTTATAGCAACCCCTGCCTGGCTGATCCTGCTAAATGAACAAGGGCTGCTCTAAAATTAGATCTTCCAGGGGTCCCTGCACCAGGGGCAATAACTCCAAGACAAAAGAAAGAATTCAAATTTAATTTCCCTCTACCTTCACCAAACAACTTTTGTTATCTTAGAAACTTCGGGAAAGCAAAAAAAATACGTATAAAGCTTCTGCATCCCTAGTGCGATAATTTGGGTGGCCTGGCTGAGAGCAAGTGATAAATTCCGGTTGAAGTGATAAAGTTCCAGGTACAGAAAAATCTGCATGTTGTGCCCTGCTTTTAAAGAAATATAGAATTTAACATAGCTGATGGCAGCTGCTTATTCAGGGGGAATTCCTTTGAGAGAGTGTGTTTGCTGGAACCAAAGAACCACTTTACTCTAAACATCTTGGTAAATGGCGTCCACATTAGAAAAAAAATAACCAGAAGCTGTGTCAGGGAACCATGGTGCAGGGAAGAAGACGTACAGATATTCCCAGGACTGCAAAAAGCTGGGGAGAGAAACCTCACAGAATTAATAGCTGGGGGGAGGAGCAGCTGAGAGAGCTGCAGGACCAGTCATAGCTAGAGCCAGCTGCAGCCGGAAGAAATTACTTTTAAGGGAAGGATGATCACAACTGGTCTGCTTGTTTTCACTCTTATCTGAAACACCTAAGTGGCCGGAGCAAGTAGAAAAGGCATTTAAGCCAGAGAGGAGTTAGAGGAATGAGTACTAACCTCAGGGGAACAACTGAAATCCTGGAAGGGGCACAAAACAGGCTCTGCACCCCAAAGAGAATCCTGTTACTGTAGCACACGCTCTGCTCAGGCCTTGACGACTTTAAGGACTACAGGACACGCTGAGCTAGGACCCTAATTTAACCATCTGAGGAGTGCACGCACTGGTACAGAACTCATTTCTGCCCCTGCATAAAAGGCACCGGTTCCCAGATCTCTGCTGAGCCAACAGACTGCTTTCAGCCTGTACTGGTATTTGACAAACAAGCAGCCTCTGGTTTTTAGCATGCCTACGACTAATAGCCTAGAACACAATAGTTGGTTTCCAGTTACAGCACGGAAGGCTTTAACTTATTCACAAGAACAGGATAGCGAGTCAAATAGCTTAGTAGGTTTTAGAAAGGGATTGGATGTTTGCATGATGAAACAACATCCACAGCCCTATTAGCTGGGATAAGGGTTACAAGCTCAGCGATCCTCACGCTACAGGACAAAATGATCAGTGGCTGGGATCACAGGCAGACAAAAGCGATGGCCATTCCCTGAAGCTCCTTGCAGCAAGGTCACATGGCCATAAGCAGACGCTGTCAGAAACCAGATAACCCATTGTGCAGTTCTAGCTGGGCTAATCCCGCATGTCCCCAGAAAGCTCCAGAGAGGTTAGGCACAGAATAAACCAGAGAGAAATCCTTATTATTAAAAAAAAAAAAAAAAAAGCTTTATTGGTATGCATCCTACAGAAATGGTTACAAGAAAGGGCCTTGGATTAATCTGTCAAATTAAACATGGAACTGCTGCGCTCTCCTTAGGAAGGCACCAACCATGAGCAGGTTCCTTACAAAAGAGGGCAGCATGGAAATATACTGGAGGAAGGGGGGTGGGGGAGAGCAGACACATGGGATTGGCGCTCTGTCCTTCAATACTGATGCGTAGGGTGATTTCAAACAATTGAGAGGAGGCCTAGTAAGAACAACCACAAGGTGTTTCCCCACACCAGAAATGGCACTGGCTTTTTACTGAGCTGGTCTCCTCTGTGTGTAAATACTTGCCCACCAGGATTTTTATAGCAAGCTGGGGCAGCTACTAGCAGAGCTTCTGAAAAGGCAAGAGAGTAATCCTCATTTGCCCTTTCTTATAGTCAGTTCTGATCAGGTTTCAGGCCCCGCTCAGTTACTTCTCCAACCCCAAGTATATTACTGAATTTGTACTGCTTTAGAAAAAAATAATCAACTGGTTTTCAGTAATAGTAAAGTCCAGAGATGTTCTGAGACCCTCTTGCCAACCCGACGGGAGGTGTAGCCACGTACGGATAGGATCACCTCTTCTTGAAGCCATACTTTTTCCTTTCGTAGAAGAGATCTGTCTTGGAACTGCCCAGGTTGACAATCTTAGGGCAACCATCTCTCTGGAAGAAGAAAAGAAGAGCCAAGTTAGGAGATGGGCACACAGAACAACATAATCACTTACATAATTCTAGTAGGTTCTCAGTTGCCGTGCTCCTCACCCTGTCCTCAACAAACATTTTGAACACCTCTGCAGACAAACCACCCTCCAATTCTGGTTACTATCAGTAAGAGAGTGGAACAGAGAAGAGGATGCATGCCTTTTTAACATTACTCTAGGACATTCTCTTCCTCAGGGTGAAGATGGAAAACAGCTTGTATAACACCAGCAGTTTAATGAAAAGGATGCTCAGTGCCTCAAAATTGGATTCTTTCTAAATTAGGATACACGGGATTTTTAGGGCCCAGAGGAACAACCTTTCCCCTCCTTAGCCAAAAAGAATCCTGTTGCTTTAGATGTCACCAAGCCATTCTTGTGTTTAGGGACTCCTCTCAGCTGTGACAGCAGAACTGAATCACAGATTTCCTGCGTCCTGGATTGATTACTGCAGAGGCTGTATGGTCATCTTGGGAGAGGACAGCTATTCACAGCAGCTGTATGGGTAAGTTCTTGTACCTGAATTCCAGCAGACAGTGAGAAAAAAGGCACAAGAAAAGCAAGAAGGGGAGCAGGAGAGACCCACCTCAGAGGTGTGGTTGCAAAGACAAAGCGGAGATGCACCTCTTAGTGTACCAGGGAACACTTGTCTCTGGCCCACCTGAGCCCAGCATCTGTGTAACTCTTGAGGGCAAAACACTGAGGCTGGCAACAGCAGCTGTGAGGGGCCCAGCAGGCAGAGGAACGCGTGTCCTTGGCTGTTACACAAGCCCGAGTGGATTAGATTTAGAAAGCCTCTGGGCAGATGTCAGCCACTGTAGAAACTGCACCCAAGATGCCCCACTGACACCTGCTTCTGTGCAGGAGATGCAGCCCGCTGGGGAAGGTCTCCATGGTGGAAATAATGGGGGGCGGGAGGAGGAAGAAGAAATAATCTCTCCCCTATACACCTGCCACAACCCATGTCTAGCTACTGTCTCCTTATTTGATTTTGAACCTCAGTAGTAGGACCCTTCCAAGCCTTGCCTCCCACGATCCAGAGAGTCTGTGACAATCTCGACAGCATTATTGCAGGGCTCTGTTCTTTCTCCCACCTCCTCCTAAGGATGCAGCACACGAGCATGCTCCCATCCCTGAGAAAAGATTACTCTTTGCAATTCACAGCTGTCCTGGCTGGCAAGGTGGGATTTTGGCCCTTACCCACAATTGTCACAGGCAGCACACTTAACTTTCCTCGTTCTGGTCACTCTACACCTGTGCCAGCACTTTTCAATCCTGCAAGTCAATCATGCCAAATCTGCTGTTTCAGATCTGCAACTTCACATCTGCACTAATCCTTAACATTTGAGTTTGCTGGTACAGAACAACTGTCTTCACCCACAGCAGCCTTCACCCAACTGTCAGAATACCTCAGTTCTGACTTGTCATTCTTCTGCCCCTGCAGCTCTATGTTTTCTACAATCTTCCCCTGCACAGCAACTGGCTATTTCACACCTGAACCAGATTATAAGATGTAAGTGATCTTAGATTATGAAAAATACCCATTGGAATCAATAAGAATTGGTAAAAATAAAACCTATTTTACTCATGACTTATCAAGCCAGGTGTCTTGGTTCCACAGGCAAGTGAACAAAACTACTGAAGTAGGAGGCAGCACCACCATCACGGCACGTATATCCATATTTAGATACTAAGAAAGATTATGGTCCTGTCAGA
Organism: Tetrax tetrax; assembly: GCA_009806455.1. Lineage (NCBI taxonomy): Eukaryota > Metazoa > Chordata > Aves > Otidiformes > Otididae > Tetrax > Tetrax tetrax. The sequence goes on from WHYT01016703.1 coordinate 287,936, forward strand.
TCTGATGAATAAATTCAGTCGAGGACTTGCCCCGCCCTGAATTTAGCTGCAGGCCCCTAAAGAAAACTAGGCACTGCAGAGAATTAAACCAGCAACTCACTCAGCTGAGCATGTTCCTCTAAATCAATCTGAACCATTTCCTCAGCATGTTCTCCACAGTGATTAGGGTGTGATGGAAATGGCACTTGCAAAGTCCCAAAATCCAAACAACCTTTAACAGACACTCTAACAGCTATGAGGTCCATATTCTAGGCATATTACAATTGTAAGCATCATGTTCTTGCTCCTCCCTAAAGTCCTTCTACCACTTCATTTGCAGTTCTTCATGTCCTGTACTCATTGTGTTGGCTATTAACAAATACCTTACTGGGGGTGAAGAGCCGCCTTGTTTCGCGTGCACAGCAGCTATTTTTCAGCACAAGATTATAAAAAGATTATAGCATTGACTATAGAAATAAGGGGTCATTACACCAAAAAGCGTTAGCAGTACTCCACTGAAAGCGTACAAGAGACTTTAAACTTGTAAAACACAATTAGCAGTGCTGAGACTGGAGACTAAGATGTAGCTTTATGTTGTAATTCAAAGGGAAACACAGGTGGTGATTCCATAGGCCTTACAGTACTGTACGTACTCTTGGTAATGACTGATAATGGACTTCTAGTGAGGAGCTGCTCCTACGACTGCCTTTCCGGTGGCTGGAATATCTCTGACCCTGATAAAACCTAGGCTGAGAGATCTGGTAAAATAACAATTTCAGCCATAATAAGCAGCGAGGGGAGGAAGGGAACTGTGAGTATGCAGTGCAAAGCAGTCAAAGACCCTTTCGGATGAAGAGAGTTACAAAACCTTAAAATGCTACGGAATTTCAAAACACTTTGCAAACACAGGGAATAACCAACAGGGAAGAACGGTACAAGGGAATGAAAACCTGTGCCAATACTGATAGTGGAACCCAAGCATCCCATGTCCCAACACTCATTTCACTAGCTCCAAGCCCCTTAAAGATAAGCGCGGCTACTAAAAAAAAAAAAAAGACACAACCAATTAAACAGGAGACTGGCTGACAACATACATCTTTTTCCTGGATGGTACACTCCTTGCAGTAGTAGGCATCGGACACTCCCGGACCCCCGCAGATCACACAGCGCCCTTGGTACGAGCCGTAGTTACACTCATCACATATGCGCACGAGAGTGCAGGGCCGCACATAGGAGTCACAGATCACGCATTTGCCATCACCTGCAAGCACAGCAGAGCCTTTGGTTACAGAACGTTCTTTTCTCCACCCCCACGTCAAAGAGGGAAAGCTTCCTAGTCAAAGAACTTGCCTGCACACTCAACAACAATACAGTTGAATTGCAGAAATGTATCTTGCAGGCACAGGGTGCTGCTTTGTATTTGCAGACAGACTTGAGAGGAACAAGGGCCAGTAGCTTGCAATAATTTAGCTTTTTTTAATTTATTCATGCATTCACAATCAGAGAGGAAACCCAAAGCCTGCTTAGATCATACCATTACTTTTACTTTATAACCTTTCCTGAATTTTTCACTTGTGAAAAAAATGCTGGACTGACAGGATGAGTGTCCTTACCTACACAGAAGCCGCAGTGTAAGCTTCTCCCCGTGCTACATCAACAAAAGTCTGGAGTTACTATCCTCAAAGAGATGAGATAAGAGATTGTACTCGTGGTCCCTTTAATCCTTCATCTGTGAGAAGGCCAAAGAAAGGGCAAACTGGCATAAACAGCCATTTCAAAAAAGTTGCTCTTCCTTTCTCACAAGGAACTGAGTGAAATTCAAGCACGTATATCATACAGGCAAGCAGCCATCAGATGCCATTGACAGTCTTTGCTGTGCTGGACCTTATCCAAAACACTGACCTAGAGATGAAAGGCTTCATATCCTATTACCGGTTCTCAAGGCATCTAATCCTGACCCCCCCAAACAGCTCATCTAACTGCTCTTAAATCTCCAGCATGACAGCCCTCCCTCAGCTACTACCAACGGGAATCTGTTTCACTGCTGAGTGCTCTTGAAAACAATCTCGTCGCTTCAGACCAGGTTTCTCTCCACTTTCCTTATTTTCATACTAGTTTTGAGTCCTGAGGTAGTCATCTTATTTGTTCTGTTCCCCTACAACAATCTAATGACAGATCATACTTTCTTCCCTTCTACAGCTGTGCACTGGGATTTGATTCTGAGGGGGTTTTTTTCCCCCTCTAACTCTAGATGTTGTTTCCCCCTCCGTTTCTTATTCTCCTACATGCTGAAGGGAACCTTTCTCAAGGTGAAGAAGTCAGATTCCCAAAATGCTTTGAAATGATCAGGCTGACCATTTTGTATGACAGATTACAAGGAACCAATCAAGAAGTCACTGTAGCCCCGGGTACTGAAAAACCTGGCCGCATATACTCTAGAACAGCATGCATTTGTGTGATAATCTATTTGAGCACGTGTCTTTTCAAGTATTCATTGATTTAAACTTGCAACATACAAGTAACTCTTCCCATCTCAGAGTGACATCAAGTTCAAGCAAAAATATTTAAAGCTATTTATAATAGTTAAAGTAAAAATAGAATCCAATCCCCAAATCCAGACTGTATGCTCTAACCACACCACCATGTTCTCAAGCAACTATTGCAGAAGCTGTACTCACATTTTTCACAAAGTCTTCCGATTGCTGTAAGAAGAAAAAAAAAAAATTAAGGCAGAAGCAGGAGAAAAATATAAATAACTACAAGCTTCAGTATCAAATAATTATATATCCCCCTGGAGACATTCACCAAGATCAAAGTTTACATGCAGAGTGAATGTTCAGTGACACTCACTGACAGTAAGAAAACCCACCTGCGTTATCCCATTTCAAACATAGCCAATGTGCCTGACTGAAGAAAATAATTTATACATGAGTCTCAGCTTAGCTTTTATGCCGGTTTTAATGAGAAAAAAAAATAAATATCAGGAGTTTATTTGATTTAAGGCAACCCAAATACCTTCTTCACTTCAGAGAATAAAGGTAGTTAAATGTACCTTAGAAGTCTTGTCACTTGTCTAGGAAACTCCCAACAATGATGTTAGTAACTTGGATAAATACCATAAATACCAAGTTCTAAAGACCAGACGTCCACCTTCACAAAGACTAAATAGTGATTCACTTGAAGCTTGAGGGTCAATGGATTTGTCAGGCTAGAAATTATTTTTTAATGCAGACTGTTAGCTTCATTAAGTATTCTAAAAAGAAGTTTCCTACAGACGGTGCAGCTGAATATTTTGTGTTTACAGTTCTTTCGAAAACTGTATGTTAAATCTGCTTTTCCAAAGAGCAAAAGGAATCTGGAAGAGATATCTCAACTTCTAACCTCGTCTAAGACTTCTTTAAGACTTAGCAGAGCAAATTCTGACCCAAGTGACAATAATAAAGCTCATTACCCGTATACAGGTATAACCTGGAAGACAATTTTATCTTACAGCCAGAAAGATGCTCCCAGTGCCGGCTGAAGCCTTCAGCTCGTTCTCCTGGCTGCATTGCTACGGCTAACGCAACAGAAGTAAGGTACGTCAAAAAATCATATTTTTTCTGTAAAGCTATCGGCTTCACCTGCCTTCCCCGCTATCTGAGGAAGAGGAGGCGGCGGTTACGCACGCGTCGAAGCCTTCCAGCCCCGCTGAGAGAGGCCCAGAAGCCTCCGAGCACGTCAGGGTGGGCCCCGGGGGAAGCACCCAGGGCAGGGACAAGCGCCAGGGACCTGCCTTGCGGAGCCTCCTCTCCCGCTGCAGGGGGGGAGAACGCATAAAACACGGCCGGACATCGAAATAAAAATGAAATAAAAAGAGAGGGGGAGGCGGGAGGCCGGCGCCCCTCCCCGCTAGGCCTAACGGCCACGCGCGCGCGCCTAGCGGCCACGCAACGACGTACTCGCACGCCTCCACCTCGCCCCGCTGCGGAGGCGGGGGGGGGGACACGGACCCTTTTTCGGGACTCACCCACGCCCGCCTGCTTGCGGCAGAAGATGAGATCCGGGTGGTGCTTGGCCATGGCGGCGCGTCCCGCACCCGCCGCTGCCGCCCCGCGCGCTCGCCTCCGGCCCGCGCTCCCCGCCGCCCTCGGTCCTGGCTGGGGTGAGGACGGCGCCTGGCAAAGCACCGCCTCGAACGGGAAACGCCGGAGCGCGACCGCGCCGAGGGTTGCCGAGAAAATTCTCTACCACCGAGCCGCTCCACCGTTACCTCTTCCCGCCCGGGGGGGGAAGCTCAAGCCTCGACCGGTGGGCGCCTATCTTGGCTCGGATACCCCCCTGCCAGGACCTGCGCGGCCCCGCCCCCTCGGTGCCACCGCCCGCGCGCCCGAGGTGTGAAAGGGGCCGCGTGACGCCATCGCGGCGCGACTTCATCTTTGTCAGTGAACAAAATGGCGCCGTACTGCGTCCTGGCGGCTCGGCTGCGGGTGAGCGGGGCGGCGGCGGCGGCCGCGGGGGGGGCGGCGGCGGCGGCGGTGGCGGCGAGCGGGCGGGTGCCGCGGTGGGGCGAGGACCGTTACTGCTCCAACGGGCTGGCGGGCGGCCGGAGCCGCCGATCCGGGCCGTCCCCTCCTGCCACCGCCTCCGCGTGTAGGTCAGGGTGTCCCCGGCGCGGCCCGGCGCCCCGTTTCCATGGCGATGGCGGGGAGGCCGCGGCAGCAGCAACGGCAGCGCGGCCACCTCCCGGGCCCGGGGACAAGGGCGCCTCCCGCCGCCGGGCCCAGCCGGTCTTCAAGGTGAGCGCAAGGTGAACGGGGCGGCGGGGACGCGGCCTGGCCCCGCCGCCTCCCCCCGCCCCGGCCGGACCCCGCCTCAGCGGGACGGGGTCGCTGTCAAACCCCGGGCCCGCCGTGGGAGGTGAGGCTGAGGGCGTGGGCCCCGACGGCGAAAGAAAAAGCCTTTCCCGGGGACGTGCTTTTGTCTTTCTGTCACCTGCTCTTTTCTTCCCCTTGTCAGCTGCAGCAGCACAAGGTGACTCCTCGTTGTGGGAGTGACTGCAAAAACTATCAGTTGGCTACTTTGCTTCAAAAATTATATTTTTAATATGCCCAGAAGCCGCTGGGTGAAAAAGGAAGACTGGAAAAGCGACCTAAGGCACCTAAACTGCCTTTTTTTTTTTTTCCCAAGGCAGTCATAGCCGTTCTCATAGTCTTGTCTGTCATGACCTCTAAAATCACATCTGCCTGTAATGTGAGCTTGCCACAGAGGTTCTCTTACTTGAGACATTGTTGTGTTTAATGTGTACTCAGAAATAAAGACGTTACAATCTTTTGAAGCCTAGAAAGCAAATACCAGGATTTTCTTTTTTTTTTAGGGCTCCGAACAGGGACAGGGACGCCTATGCTCCCTTTGGAAAAGCATGTGATGAAGTCAGGCAGTTTAACTTCTCAGTTTAACTTTGCCATTTGTGCCCTTGGCTAACGTGTTCCATTTTCTTAGGGAACTGAAGTAAGAACTTGACTTCTAGTGTTCTGAAAGTACTTTGTGAAACTTAATTCATGTCTTATATTACTTCTTTACTTTAGAGGTTGGTGTTTTAGTGAAGTATAGCTTTTTAAATGTAAGCAAAAGTTACAGAATAGCACCATTTTAGTTAACTTGGTATATTCATTCTTAATTGTTAAATAGTTTTTAATTTGTACTTTGAACAGAAATGACTACTCATAAAATGAAGGCAAATCCTTTGTTAGGATAATTAATTGGTTTTCCTTTTGTGGTGTGTCATTGCATGAGAACAATCAGTCGTTTGCTAAAGTTAATATTGTATAATGTAAAACAAAGTCTGTGCTAGCACAGTGAATATGAGGAATTTAGTATTCTAGGAGGCTGTTTCCTATTATCAGGCTCAGGGTACATGATTTTTTTTTTTTCTACTATAAAGGACTAAATCAGTAATGGTAATCAAACCATACTCCTAGGTGATCTCTTTAGGAGATTTTTTTTTTTTCCCCCATGTGTAGCAGCCTAGAGATTAATAAAGATGAGAATCACATTGCCAGTCACTATGACAGTGCCAGCATTGACCATGGCACATGTTATTAACATCGGTTCTGCCCTTGTCCCAGCCTGGAGCTTGTTTGGAGTTGGAACTGCAGAGGAAGCTTATGTCTGAGGAAAATAAATTGGAATTAGCCTGACTCGACCTGACTGTCCTTTTTAAAGGGCAATTCTTCTAATAGTCTCAAAGGGTCAAGATCTTTTTCATACCTATCTGAGAGATGCTTTTAGTAGCATCCCATTCCTTGAGCCACGTTGGCTGAGTAGAGTGAGAGAGTAGTACTGTAAAACTCTAAACCATCTGGAGTGTCAGGGGTTTATTGAAGGCAAGTACTGAAGCATGGGAAGCTTTGTGTATACGGGCAAAAAGCAGTGTTGGCTGGAGCTAAACTGATCTTCAGAACCCTGATTTTGGTTGGCGGTTGGAGATGGGTCTAGAAAATTAGACTGCACTTACAATTTGATTATACCACACTGCTTTTTTTTTTTTTTTTCAGGCTGAATCATGTTGGAAACTTGGCCAGCGTTCTTAGATCAGGGAGGATGAGGAAAGATGGTATTTTGGGTTTCAACTAGGATTTCTAGGACTGATTGCCCAGATGGGAGTTCATGTAGCACAGTTGCTACTCTTTTGAACATAAGCTTTTGCTTTCTGGACTTCTCTACTGTATCAGCTGCCAAAATGTAACTTAGTTTCTGCATTCAGGCTCCCCTTGCATCTGGACCACTCACTATAGTGAGCTAAATGCAAGACAGCTGGCTTTTCAAGATGAACTTTTAAAATCTATGGAGATAAGTGTTGGCTTCTTTACAGAGATTTCAAAAATTATGACCAATTGGCTGGCTTGTTTGTGTCTTTGAAGGAAGCTTTTTTTTTGCCTGCCAAAATACCAATAAACTTAGGAACCCTGTCATGATTACTGCCATTTCTTTTACTGAAATCTAAACAAGGACACTCAGGTGCTGAGATAACAAATTCAATGCCAAATGAGAGGAGACCACTTGGCAGCTGTTTGCTGGGTGCTCAGTCTGGAAATTAACAGTTCCTGGATAAAAGGGAAAATGTATAGATTGCTGGCTGCCTGCTGCCCATGGCTGTTGGTCTCAAGACACTTCTCGCTACTCAGTAAAAAAACACCACAGCCCCTCCCCCCCAGACCACCTACTGTTTCAGGGAAGAGTGAGAGGGAACAAAGCTGGAAACTGTTAGGCTTTGTGGCTTTTCCTTAATCTTGTAGTTTTACCACTCCGTTTCTGAGGATGCAGCGCAAAAAGGACAGGCACGGAGAAGCAGCAAGTGTGATGAGTGATGTGTTGTAGATTCTTTATGAGGAGAGATCAGACTTTTGAAGCAGGCAGTGTCTGCTGTTCCTCATTGCTGGTGATGGATCCTTAGGCTTGCTGGATGCCAACGTGAGAACAACCATATTGAACCAAATTAATTCCCAACAGAGTAGAGATGTGGGATGAGATTAAGATACCAGTAAAATGAAGACAGCCCTTTTTAATAGGTGCCTTTAAAAAATCTTACATAGACAAAAATGATTCTCTAGTCTTCTGAAACTGATTGACCTAGGTAATTATTTTTTCCCAGTCTTATTGGCCATCTCAGAAACAGACCTTCAGTATTCCAGACTTCTCTTGCCAATCTCCATGTCCAGACTGAATCCTTCACCTCAAACGTGCTGCCTTCCCACTTCTGGTAGCCTGAAGTTGTGGTCAAGTAGGAATCAACTACTTTGTATTACTAATTCTGCAATTACCATTTGAATATTTATATAGTATTTGAATAAATACTACATTTCATCAAGCCATTTCGTGAAGTAAAAAGATATGTAGATGTGTACGTTCAAACTGAAAAAACTTTATCTGAATTTTATCTCAAATGTTTATTTGCACCTCTTTGGAGAGCCCTGCTTCAGATTTTTATCATAATCTGCTTTGGTCCCAGGCAAAACTAGAATGCTATGAAGTCTCTGCCATTACTTTCATTTGCAAATCTGCACCTCGGTGTGCTGAGTTGTGGTGAAATTTACCTTTTGATTTACTGGGTTACAAGGAGGAACTCCATTAATCAGTTGTGTTACGGGATTAGTTTGGGGGAGGGGGTGGGGAAAAGGAGTTACTGCTTTAAACCAAAATATCTTTCCTGGTCTGGGGAAGAGATTATTTTTTCCATGAACACTGATGAAATTCTCTCAGTGTTTTTTTCCAGCCACTCCAGCAATTGGAGACTTTCACACGGTGATGGATATCTTGTGAGGGAAAGACATTTTCACAGCATTAATTGTGCTGGGTAAATGCTTAAGTTCGGAGGGGAAAAAAAGGCAGAACAAAACAAACACAGAAGTTTGTTTACTAGATAAAGAGCAGCTTATATATGTTAAACAATGAGAGGCTGAGAGGCTGGTTTGTTTTGTTTTGGGTTTTTTTTGCTGGTGGAAGAAGGAAAAGTCTCAACTCCGACACCTGTGATATGTTCTGGAAGTTCTAAGCTTAAAATGCAGCACTATGAAATTTGATGAGTGGGTCTCATTTGCACTCCTGGGGGAGCAGTGCCCTCTCTTGTACCACCACGTTCACTTACTTCAGATATTCTTTAACAAAAGCTGTGTATCTAATAGCTTAGGATTGCTTGGTAAAAAGCAAGCTACATCCTTAGGGGCAGTCTGCTGGCTATTATGATCTTGCCTAGATTTCCTGAACTTTTTATTGTGTATACAATACAAATGGTATCAAAAGGACAATACAACAAGAGATTTGTATAAAAATTGGTGATGTCTCATTGATCACGATTATTTCAGGCAATGTTTTCAATGTGTAACAAGAAAACTGGAAAAAAATACAAGGAAAAATGCTTGAACAGATCTAAAGAATTCACTAGCATTTTTGACAATGCAAAAACAGTAGTAGGTACTGTCATTGTGTTCTGTGCAAGGAACATTTGCTGATTTACAATCATACATACAAAAGGAATATTTAGTGCAATACTGCTATGTTTATTAGCCTGTACTTATAAAACCTTGTAACGCTGAAGTAGAGGATGAATAGAAATAACAGAATGAAGATTGAAGTGTGATACTGGAGGAGGAAGAACTCTGAACTCTTGTCTTCGGTCTATTTACAGACTTCTAGTGCTGATAACTGAGACTTTCAAAGGATGTAAGAAATGTGTGTGCGAAATCCTTGGCAGTTTTTATGGAGGCTGCCCTCTGACTCAGTTTTCAAAGCTGCGAGAGAGCATTTAAACCCTAGACACTGACCTGTCTCTTTCATGTCAGGTGCTGTAAAGGTGCCTCACTACAGCCTGCCCTTCTCCCATGTTCCGGGGAGCTGTTTCACTGTGGAGGCTGTCAAGTGAAATTTGGACTTCTTTTTCTATGGCATTTTCTGCTGATGTGTCCAGCTCACAGTATAGTTCATCTGTCCTGCTGTTAACTCATCTGTAGGGCAAGTGCAAGGCTTTTCTCAGGGGAAAGGTGAGGATGCCTTTATGAGATTGGCACGTAGATATGAGCAGTCAGGTTGGTGGAGCTGATGTTTGTTCCACATCTTCCCGCTCTCCTGCGCTGTGTTACATCGTAAACCAGGCGCGTACATCGGAGTCGCTCCACCTAGAGAACACGGCTCACCTTATGTGGAAGTATAATAAACTTTGTAACGGTGTGCAGGGACACTGCATAGGGAACTTGGTATGTGATGGTGGAACAAATGGATGTCTACTCAGTCCCATACTATGTCACCTGCCGGTCCTTCAATGTAAACTCAGTACCAGTGAGCAAATACAAACCTGGGGTTACCCTGCTTTGGAAACTGCATAGGTGGTTCTCCTCCATGGCTGTCATATGTCAGGAGTATAGCAAGCTGGTGTTTGCTTAAGAATTATTTCAGCGTTGCCTGAAAGCAGGTTTCTCGCTGAAAGCATAAGGCATCTGGTGCTGTAAATAAAAATGTAAAATAATTTGGTAGATGCTGCCCATTCTGGGAGGCCTGGTGTCTCACTGTTTAACATAATACACAGTATTGTACGATCAAATGTTCATTGGGTGCCTTCAAAAACCTTTGCAATTATTCTATTCCTCAGCTGTAAAGTCCTGGGAAAAACAACGGAAAAACAATTGGTTTATTGATATGTTAGAGGAATTCATTTTGCAAGGTAATACTGTCTTTTTTCCAGCATGCCTTGAACAGTGGGATACGACGCTACCATGTTGCTCCTGCCCTGTGCCAGCGGGCCAAGGTGGCCATGAGCCACTTTGAGCCTAATGAACACATAGATTATGAAAAGCTGGAGAAGAACATCAACATTGTCCGTAAGAGGTAAGAGTGGAAGAGGGGAGGGGTCAATGTGCAGAATTCAGCTCTGCAGTGACAGGAGATGAGGAAAAAAAAAGTAATGGGGCCCTGGCATAGGGAATATATACTAGAGAGAGAAGCTTTGAGCGGTGGCAGTCACAAATGTAGTGACACATGAGTGTCCCCAGGTAGTGGTGGGGCACTGTGGGAAGGATTGAAGGTTGCAATGAAGCACTGCAACATGCAGGGAACCAGGCCAGTGCAGGAGGAGGTGCCAGGAGGCTCTGTCCTCTTTCTTTAAGGCCCTGTTTCAGGAGCCTTCACATTGGCCCTTGCTCCTTTCTGGGGAAGCAGTGCATGGGCTGTGGTTGTTATAGGCCAGTGCTCCTTTGCACTGTGTTTCAACAGTGAATGTTCTCCTGTGTTCCACTGTAGGCGTTAGGCATGGAAAAGAGGGCTTGGAATTCACAGCATATGTAAACATAGTGACCTTAATCTGCTGATAGAGGCTTGTGTGCCTGCTAGGTTGTCATTCCCGCTCCACTTGCCTTGGCAGTGGTTTGTATGACATGTCCTGCAGTTTTTATGTCCTTTGTTAAATGTGGTAGCTCTCATTTCAAGTCTTTGTATCTATTTAGTTATTCTCAGAAGATCTCACCACTGACATCAATAGGTTCCTCAACTGATACAGCTGCAGGATGAAAGGTCTGAGGTCATGAAACTCCATTTGGTTGTACTTGCTTGTGGGATCTGGTGTTTGTGAATTGAGTCTGACCTCTATCTCACCTCCACATTTGCTGTCCTGAGGTATGACTCAAGAAATGAGCAGAGTCAATGTTTCTTTTACTGTATAGGAAGATTATAAAAGATAGCATAAAGAACAGAACGCTGAGAAGCATTCTGTTACATGCTTGAAAGCACAAATGTTGAAGTACACGAGATGCAGCTACTGAAATTCTTCTCCCCAGGCTTGACCGTCCCCTGACCTTGTCTGAGAAGATTGTGTATGGACACCTGGATGACCCAGCAAAACAGGAGATTGAGCGGGGCAAGACCTACCTGCGCTTACGGCCGGACCGCGTGGCCATGCAGGATGCCACTGCTCAGATGGCAATGCTACAGTTCATCAGCAGCGGGCTGCCAAAAGTGGCTGTGCCTTCCACCATCCACTGTGATCACCTCATTGAAGCCCAGTTAGGTGGTGAAAAGGATCTTCGAAGAGCCAAGGTCACTATTGCAGAGGCTTAAATCCTGTCTGTTTTAAAGCTTCTTTCCAGTTAAAGGGGGAGATTTTTATTTCTTTTTTTCCCCGGAAGGACAGCCGTGAGTCAGATATGGCAATGTACTGCCTGTGGTAGTCAGCTCTGTAAATAGGTCAGATGCAGCAAAGAAGCAGAGTAAACGGATCTTTGGGAGTTTTTAAGCTGAGATTCGTCATTACATGGTTTAAAGGACCACGAATGTAGGAAAAGAGCTAGTCTTAATCTGCTAATTGTGAAATCTCAGGTCATATGTGTGTTCTGGAAAGTGAGAAGATACTTCAGATAAGGGAAGAGGAAAAATCTATTTCAAAGGGGAAAAAGAAAAAGATGACAGATTACTCTAGCGGGTTATGCTCTTTATTCTGTAGTATGGCAGCGTGAAAAACTTCCTGAACGTGTCTGCATTGCACTGGTGTATCCTGAGAACGGGGAGCAAATAACTTCTTTGGTTTCCCAAATGATTTGCTAGTGATTAGCTGAAGAACACTGACTGAACCTTAGTCAGCTTTCAGGGCTAGTGAGGGTAGGTATAAATGTGTATAGAAGCATGGAGAATGTTGCTTTTTATTTGGGAATTTCAATGTGTTGTTTTTCCATCTGCTGATTCACTGCCCTTTTTAAAATTTCCCCCTCACTGTTTTACTGCTTATTCCTTTGTTCAGGCTTCTGTTAATTATAGACACCTTTACCTCTGACCTACATACAATGTATCTGCCAAGGAAGAACATGCTCTTAGCATAGCAGGGAGGGTGGGAGAAATCTTGTTACTCCAGGTAGACCTATCGTAAGTACACAGTCAGAGCCAGGAGGAATTGTGCCCTGGATGTTGATACCAGAATTTACAAACAGTAAACATTTTGTGGGGACTCTGCTGGATTTTAAGATTTTAGTCCATATCTATTCTCAGAAACTCCTGATGTTGTCGTAACTGCTTCTGGCTTCCTCCTTCAGGCCACAGTAAAGCAACTTGGACACTCAGGAGTGAATCTGGGGAGTTCTTGATCTGCTTGTCTCAGTCCTAGGTTGTGCCCAAGTTGTGCAGTTAAGAATTTGGGACTTACTAAATATGACAGTTTCTTTTCTTCCCTTCACCTCCAGTCTTCTTCTTTCCCCTGTTTCTGCATTTGTTCTCTGTAGTGCAGTTCTATTCGCTGCAGTCCGGAGCTGAGCCGAGTCCCTCCTTTGCCATTTGTTCTCAGCAGAGCAAGTAAAGGTCCTGCCTTCTTCTGACTGGGTTCTGCTTCTGCTGCTGCCAGTTGGCACATAATGAATGCTGGCAGACTGGAGAGTGGTTTGGATCTGCTCCTGGCACATCAGCATGCTTTACTGGGGGAGGGATGCACAAACAGGGTGAAGTGACCCAACTCCCAGTGGAAAACGAGGCTTAAAGAACTGCTGCTGCCTCATGGGAAACTTTGGCAAATGTGTGCTGAGACAATTCTTCCATTATCTCCAGTTTCCCCTCTGAAGCGTAGCTGCATGAGAACAGTCTTTAAGAAACTGTCTCCTCCTAGTGATTATCTTATCTACTCTGCCACTTCTCTGCCAAGAACTATCAGGACATAATAGTGTCATACTTCCTTGGCAGCTGTGGTTATTCTCACAAGCAATTTTCACAGTGTGACCTCCACCAATAATGGTTATAGTGCAGCAAGAAAGGCAGCATTGTGTGAGTCTTAAACAGGGCACTTGATAGAATGAGAAGTGACACCCACCAGCTCCCCTGGCAGCAAGCAACTTCCAGTTCTATTTCTTAATCAGTACAAATAAAGCTGAAATGCTTATCTAAGGGGTTTGAAATGTCTGCAAAGCAAAAGGAACAGCTGGCAGAGAAGGAAGGAGGGGTTAGAATAAGAGAGGGAAACAGGTTGGAAAAAAATCCTGAGACTACAAGAAATGAGCAGAGCGTTTTTAAATGCCTTATTGGCAGGGATTTCCTTTAATTGCCCTATTTCCCTTGTGCTAGTTGGAATTGGAAACTAAAAACGATGCTTTGGTAGAGCTACAAGTTGGATGAAATTAAATGGCCTGTTACAACTGACTGGCAAGCAGTCTTGGTCCCTTTTGGTTTTAAAACAGTGATGTACACCTCCCTCTAGCTGCTGCAAAACTGGAGCAAACTGCAGACAGGCATGGGAGGGAAGGGAATCTGTTTGAATGAGCTCTTGATGTGTGGCAGAACAAAATCTGTTACTAATGCTGTGCATTTCTGTGTGTAAATAGGACATAAACCAGGAGGTGTACAACTTTCTAGCAACGGCTGGTGCCAAGTATGGAGTGGGATTCTGGAAACCTGGGTCAGGAATTATTCACCAGGTAAAATGTGTGTGCGTTTGCAATCTTTGAACACGCAGTGGCTCTTTTACTTTATGGTGAAGAGAGAGCTCAAGTGCAAACCCATAGAGAATTTCACCAGCTTAGGGAAACAACTTGTGTTCCTTGAGGCAGATGAGGTTTCTTTCTTGCTCTCTCTGTTATCTTGACAACGGTAGTTTTTCTTAAAGGTTATTTTGGTCAAACTGTAACTTGACGCGTGCTCAGGTAGTGCCAACAGCACGCCACGTGAATCACAGAAGCCTGAAATATCTTAACTGCTTGTGGGCTGGCTCCTCTTGGTACGATTGGGACAGTAAGGTGATGCCACGAAGCTGGCTACGTAGAGTTAATGGGAATTGCTTTTGGTGGTAAGGAAAGCAGCTTTGGGAACATACATTTTAATGGTTATTTTGTATGTGTTTGGTTCCATAAAAACCAGGAGAGTATATGAGGACACCAAACTGAGCAGCTTACTTTAAGTACTCAAGAATGGCAACATATAATGAGTTGCTATGTGAACTGAATAAATGCAAAACAGTTTCCAACAGAGATTCTCTTGTTATAGCACTTGCACCTTAAAAGAATATTACAGGGCCAAGATAACTTACCACTTAATGAGGCATTTTGTGCTTTAAAACCCACACCTCTGGCAGGATTTCCCTAGCTTGCTCTTGGTTGATTTGCTTTGTGGGCCCGTGTTCCTCTGAGTTACAGACAGTAAAAGCTGAAGTGCAGCACAAAGCAAAAAGAGTGGAGAGGAGAAGGGATGACTGCTGAGCATCCTGTCAGCAGGGAACTTGTGACTTGTGACTGTGCAGTCAAGAGCTCTCTGCTGTGTTTTCTTAGCTACAAAATGAGTTAGTAAGGTTACCTTGACTTGGTGTGACTCAACAGAGAAAGGAAATAGAACAGGTGAACTCTCCAAAAGATTGTGGGAACACCTCAGGTCATTTGTGCTCTGAAACCACTTGTGACATCTATCATGTAGCATCATAGTTCCATGCCATGCTTACCAGCTTTCTTGTGGCTGCTTTTTCTGGCTGGAGAAAATTGTTTGTGTTATATGGCTTCAGAGTCCAACTCTGGCAAAGTGAGGCCTTGAAAGTGACCTTTCTTGCACAACTATATTAATGTGAGCTATAAGCAAATAAAGCTGGAAATACTAGAAGCAAAGCCTTGGTCTTCTCAATAAAGGATGACCTTGTTTCTGTCCAAGTTGTTCTGTGATGCACGTGCTGTGAGTTCTGTGCTTTCCAGAAAGGCTGTCCGTAATCTTGGTATGGCTCATATGCAGTGAAAAGTCCATTAGCTTGAGTTCTTTACTGTTTTGTTACCATAGAAAACTCATAATTTTTAATTAAAGAACTGTTTTGTGATTTTGTTAGTAGTTGAAGAGTCTTGCTCAGAATCAATAGCAGCAATGAGGGAAGGGCAGCCTCTTAGTGTATTTGTGAGGAGTTCTTCTAGGGGACTAGGTTTTGGCTGGCAGCATGGATGGGAGGACCTTGTTGGTGTACTACTGCTGTGGGAGCATAAAGACTATGAAAGGTCTCACTGGCACTGGAGAGGGCAACTGACTTGCTCAGCAGTTGATTAAGAGTGTGGAGACTAAGAAACAGATTCTTGAGCCCTAACAAAGGTGGCACCGTAGCAAAAGCCTAAACTGGAAGGAAGGGGTCTTCCAGTGAAAAAACAGAGATCACTGCCAAAGTTTCCTTGCTGTCCTGGGATGAGTAAGGATCCTGGGGCTGAGACTTGGTACCTTGTTCTGTCATTGCATCCTCCACAGGGTGTCTGAAACAGAAGTGAATTTCCAGTCCAAACCAAATTTAATTACTTTCTTGCTGCTGAAATCCGCAAATACAAACTGATCTAAATTCTTATTCTTGTCTTCTTTCTTGCTGTCTTCCCCCTCCTTTCCCAACAAACAAGCAAGCGAACAATCCATTTTTATTTTCAGATCATTCTGGAGAACTACTCCTACCCTGGGGTTATGCTGATCGGCACAGATTCACACACCCCCAACGGAGGTGGCTTGGGAGGAATCTGCATTGGTGTGGGCGGAGCTGATGCCGTAGATGTCATGGCAGGAATCCCTTGGGAGCTCAAATGCCCAAAGGTAGGAGCAAAAGAAATACTGATCTTCGATGTGAAGTGTGAGATATTAGATATGTAAGAAATGCTGATTTCCAGGCACTATGTATAGAAGGCACTATATACCATTACAGTCTTGTTGTTAATCACATGCTGGCTCAATCAGCTGGTCTGTGATTCATTGGTAGGTCTGAGTTTCCATTTTCAGCCTTTTTATTCAGGGACTGAGAGAGATAGGTGAGTAGTGACCTCCCTTCAGTTGTCCCTGTCAGTGGTTTCAGCCCCCAGTGGTTTCTGATACTTCAGGATTTTTCTCCTTTTTGGTATTGTGACCACTCAGATTTTTAGGAAAAATTCTGAGGAATTGTTTGGGCTGCTGAAAGAAAACGGTGTAATTTTTTTTTTTTTTTCCATTAATGCTGCTCAGGTTATTGGTGTAAAACTGACTGGCAAGCTTTCAGGCTGGAGTTCTCCTAAAGATGTGATCCTGAAAGTAGCTGGCATCCTCACTGTCAAGGGTGGAACAGGTGCCATCATCGAATACCATGGGCCTGGCGTGGATTCAATCTCTTGTACTGGTGAGACAACGCAAATCTCTTATCTGAGTGGATTGTTGTTGGAAATGGATGTTGAGTTGTCTGTGGAGGCTGGGAAGGGAATCAGGCAAGAAGTGCTAAATGTTCTCCCTTAGCCTGGCCAGGCAATTAGTACATGGCAAACTGGGAGAGTGGGTGAGAGTGGTGTAACAAGATAACACTCTCTCTTGGTAAAAAAGTGACCTCTCTTAAATCTTCTTGTGACTTTGAGAACGCTGAATGGTTAATTGGGAAGAATCCTGTAAGATGGTGTGTCAGGATAGGAGTAAGGGTGGAGGTATTCCGGCACATGCTTAGAGGATGGAGAGGTCAGAGG
Source organism: Tetrax tetrax (assembly GCA_009806455.1). NCBI lineage: Eukaryota > Metazoa > Chordata > Aves > Otidiformes > Otididae > Tetrax > Tetrax tetrax. The sequence goes on from WHYT01016703.1 coordinate 304,831, forward strand.
TAAAAGATGACACTTTCATTTCAACCTAAAATAGGCTGTGGGTAGAGGAACGAAACAGGTTGAAGGGGGTGCATGTGTGACAGCTGCTAAAGAAACTTTTTTTTTAGAAAAGCAGGGTAGAGGGGAGACCAGAAAGCAGCAGTCTGTAACATGCAGTCTTACACTAGCTAATTGTGGGTCTTGGGTACTGAATTTAAACCAGCAAAAAATGCAGTTGTCTGTAACAATGCTAGTTAGGACCAAACTGAGAAGTGTCCTTTCCTTTGGCTTGAAGTGCAGCCTTCAAGCTGAGCTTCTCCCCTCCATTTACACAGCTTGGCTACAATTTGGAATATTTGGTTTTACAAACTGAGAGTGGTTTGGGATTTTTCTTCTCTCAAATTGGAGGAAGTTGAGCTGTAGTATTTGCTTCTAGCTCGTTAAATGTAAACCAGCAGCTTCTGCAGCTTCATCGCTCTGTCCCTGAAAGGCATGGGTGATCCCAGTGCAGTGAGCAAATGTAGATATTTTTTTTTTTAATTATTTATTTATTTTTAATTGTGTTCCATCACTGGAAGCTTTTTATTCAACCCATTAAATTTCTTGCAAATTTCTGGCTTTTCCAGTAAAGGTAATTGAGATGGTTGGGAGGGGAAGAACACTCATTGCAGGTGGCAGAGAGACTGCTCACTGCTGTAAATGTGTCTGGTGCTCAGTGCAGACAGGGTTTTCCCTGTCGTCCCTTCCAGTAGCTGCAAGAATCACTGTAGCTTTAAACTCATTCCTTGCAGAAAAGCCTGGTTGCAGGCACTGTATCGACAGCCAGACATTACGTAGTCAGTGTGTCCCGTCTGCTGTGGAATTAGGTTTCTGTGGCTAATGCCTCGATCTCTCTTGGCTTTGCTGTCTTTTCTGTGGACTGACTTTTGGACAATTGTACGGCCTTGGACTTTCTCATTGACCCTGTGATCTCTTCTCCCGCCCCTTCTCTAGGAATGGCAACCATTTGTAACATGGGGGCTGAAATCGGAGCTACCACGTCAATATTCCCCTACAACGCACGGATGAAGAAATACTTGGGCAAGACTGGGCGAGCTGGTAAGAGGGTTTGGGAGTTGAAGTGGGTATAAGTGTGGGTTCAAGCGAAGGTGTATTCTGGGAGCAGTGTCTTCCTGCAATGGTGTCTGATAAGACATCTGACTTTGCATGGTCCTGTAGGTCATCTGGTACAAGCGAGGAGTCTGTAGATGAAGTATGTGGGGAGGTATACGGCGGAGCTCCTGTGTTAGCCATTCCAGGCTTTTTCTTTTCTCTCATATTTGCTGCACTTTTCTGATCTCCCTTCTTTCTTATTCCAGACATAGCTGCGCTGGCGGACGAATTCCAGCAACACTTGGTACCAGACTCTGGTTGTCAGTATGACCAGGTGATAGAAATCAACCTCAGTGAGGTAAGGCTTCCTTCCTGCTTGGCGTCTTGGACGTTGTGATGTGACTCTGCTTTGTGTGAATGAGGACCAAGCTGGGAGTTTGATGTGACACCCCTGTCGCTGTGCTAGAACAGATAAAAAACATTCAGGTCTGCTTCACTAACAGCTCCTGCTCCGGTGTTCATGTAGGAGAATCCTATTTAAACAGCTTCCGGTTAGAGCTATGAAAGAATTTATTTGCTGCTGTGTTTTGGGGTTTTTCTTGGCTACTGTAATTTCTGACTTTGTCACTGTTTCTTAAAGCTGAAACCGCATATCAATGGACCTTTCACACCAGACCTGGCGCACCCTGTGTCAGATATTGGTGCTGTGGCAGAAAAGGAGGGCTGGCCTGTTGATATCAGAGTTGGTGGGTAGCATTTGCTCTTTCCCCTGCTTTCATCCTTGTGGCATAAATGTTGCTGTCTTGGTCACGTAGCTTGGGATCCAGTCCTTTAATTACTGGTGTATGTCCTTTGACTTTGCTGCAGTGTCATCTCTTCATGGCCATATGAATTTGCTGGGAAGAGTAGTAACCACCTGGGCCAGGTGTGTGGGATGAGATTTGGGATAGCTGGAGGGATTTTAATCTCAAGAAGCAGAGAATTTTTTTTTCCCCTTGGAAATTTTTGACTGATTGTGTTGACAGGAACGTTACCTGTTGAAGACCACGTTTGTTAGAAGTCTGTTGCATGCATTTGTCTGTTGCAAAGATCTGTCAGGAGCCAGGAGCACGATTGTCAGTCCTCCCAGCAGTCGGCTATTGAGCTCTCAGGACACAATAAAGTCAGTACTTGCTGTCCTAAAGAATAGGCTTGGGTATTTAAATGCTCACTTGTGGAATGGTAACCTGTCGGCTCTGTTGCTCACTGGGGGAATGAAAAGAATGCAAGTACACTGTAAAGGCCACATCCCAGGTGGGAAATACATTATTTGATAGTGTTACAAATAGGATCAAGAGCAGCTGTAACTAAAAGAGAAATTATTTTTCGCTTGTTGGTACCAGAATGCTATCAGTCTTCATGTGCTCTTCATACTGAAAAAAAAAAAAGGATGCTTTCTTTTCATCATTTTCTGCATTTCTTGCCATCTTGATTTGAAGCCTTTTCTGTCTTTGTGGAACAATACCTATCTGTGGTAATTTGCTTAACCAAAGTGCAAGTAGGTGACACTCAGATCTTGTAAAACAATAACCAGACAGTGACCAGGGAGCGTGTTCTGACTGTGCGACCTCCAAAGCTGAACCAGGGGTTGCTTGTGACCGCAGTGTACTGCTGGGAGGCTTGGCAGTGTTAGTACCTGAAATCACTTCAGACTCCTTGTCAGCAGAAAAGGTGGTTGTCCCTTGTTTTTTCTGCTGAGAGATCAGTCAGGGAGAAGCTTCCTAGGACTAGGGCTGCAGTAACCACCTCCTTGTTTCTGTCAAACACCACAGGCTTGATTGGCAGCTGCACCAACTCCAGCTACGAGGACATGGGACGCTCTGCAGCAGTGGCAAAACAGGCACTAGCACATGGATTGAAGTGCAAATCTAAGTTCACAATCACACCAGGCTCAGAGCAGATCCGTGCCACCATTGAAAGAGATGGTTATGTGAGTATGGCTGCTCTTTACACTTCCAAACTGTTAAACT
>WHYT01016703.1:307930-319410 GCA_009806455.1 Tetrax tetrax
TGACCTCTTCCTTAGTGTTAAAACTAGAATGGGTACAGTTGCCTGTATTGGCTTGTTCTCTTCGTACACTGTTGGGAATGGCTGAGGCTGATGATTTTCCTTTCTTCTTTGGAAGGAGTTTGACCCAGGCCAGGACACCTATCAGTACCCTCCCAAGGATGGCAGCGGGCAGCATGTGGATGTGAGCCCCACCAGCCAGCGCCTCCAGCTTCTTGAGCCCTTCGATAAGTGGGACGGCAAGGATCTAGAAGACATGCTGATCCTCATCAAGGTCAGCAGTGAAGTGGGGGAACACCAGCTGTGACAGGACTGCTCCAACAGGAGTTTGCACATCAATTGCTAGAAGCTTTGAATGTGCCTTTGAGCTATCTGTGATTCCCTCCCCTACAAACACATTGGTATGGAAAGTGAAGAAAGAATCTCCCTTCCAGGTGTTTTCTTCTGATACTTCTATTATAACTAAGAGACTTTTCTCCTTTGGGTTAGTGCTTAGCTAATACCATGAAAAATGAAGTTTGTCATGACATGCAATATGATCCTACCCATACCATGCAGTCTGCAGAATTTCTCCCATTTATAACCTGCAGCGGAAACGTGGATGGGTTCTTTAATTAGTGTCCCAAAAATGTGACTGTTCTAAGATTTACATTTGTCTGAAATTAGGTCGTTAGGGACTTCTCATCCATGACTATATGTGTTTTCTTCCCATTTTAAAGAAAGAGAAATTCACAATAGTTAAACATTGTGTTTCAGTCTGTTAATGAAGACGTGGGTTTCTCCTGTGGTGAGTTAACAGGATGAAAACTTCAGTTAATACAGTGATGAGTTCTGAAATGCAATCCCTTAGGACTGACCTTCAGGAACATTGCAGATTCTCAGTGGCAGAGAGCTGCAGGTACTCCCAGGGGCCATACGGAGCTGCGCTTGAGTTTTTGACAGAGACAATTCTTTTGCAAGCAGTTTGTGACTTAGCAGTTGGAAGGCCATTTTCTCTGGTTGGGAATTCTGTTCTCACAAGCTGAGAAGACTTATGTGCAGATTGGAAACGTAAGAGGAAACACTTGGCATCTTGTTGAACTCCCCTAGTAGGGAGGCTGAGCTGTAGCAGGAAGGGCTTAATTGCTTTTTGTACCTGAAGAACCTGCTGCTGAGGGAGTGAGGACATGGCAGGAGGTATCCCAAATAAGCTCAATTTTTTAATTTACCATTTAGAACAGTGATGTTCTTCCTACCCAATACATGCAGAATGACCATTGTGTTCTGCTTTAGAGTGCCTTGATTCTGTAACGTGCAATTGTCTTGGGTTTGTGCCTTTAAAGAGAGATGTGAGAATCCTTCACAATAAAAAAATGTCAAGTCACCAATGCATCCTAAGACATTATCCTCTTCTACTACCCTTTAGGTAAAAGGGAAATGCACCACTGACCATATTTCTGCAGCTGGACCGTGGCTTAAATTCCGTGGCCATCTGGACAACATCTCCAACAACCTGCTCATTGGCGCCATCAACATTGAAAATGGCAAAGCCAACTCTGTGAGGAATGCATTAACCCAGGAGTTTGGGCCAGTCCCAGACACAGCCCGTTACTACAAGGTGAGACTTTCCCCTGACGCATCTATTTTAAGAGGATGTTTACACTTTGGGCAGCCTGTGCCAAGACTGAGGATCTCACCCTCCTGCTCTCAAGTAACAGCAGCTGTGAATTCACTCAGTGTTGAGGTTTTTTCTTGGGACTTACTCTGATGATAACAGTTCCTGTAGGAGATTCTTGCTCTGCCTGTTACCGGGAAGGGGGAGAACTGTGTGACCCAGAGGGGACCAGAAATCACAGATGAAAGAGGAAGAATTCCTTTAGGCACTGCACAGCTTAAAAGGCCTGAGTGTCATCAGACTGCAACTACATCTCACCTCCTGGAGTGTTTCACCTGTGACTAGTCTAATGCTTAAATAAATTCTAATCTTGTCCCCTTCATTCTTTAAAACTTGGCTTAGAACCTGAAGAAATGCCCTTTCATCCTCCAGAGAGCTTGGCAGTGTACTCAGATTGCTTCTTCCAGTAGACAGAAGTTAAATTTTTTCCATATTGCTTCCAGAAGTAGAGATCATGGCTGTTGTGGACACTGCTCTGGCACAGGACCACGGAAGGAAAGGTGGCAGCAAGATTTGCTCTGGGTCCCAAGAGCAATGCTCCTCAGCCCTTCTTAGTGAAGGACGGCAGTGCCTGACTGCTGTGAACCGCTTAATACCTTTATTTCTGTCCTTCCTCCGAAGCAAAGGGAGTCTTCTGGGAGAACGTGTCATAGCACAGCAATGTCAGTAGTGTAGCACTGGAATTAGATGTGTGGGTGGATATTTATTGTCAATTCCTCACTTGAGTGACTGCAGAAGTGTAAATTTGTTTGTTTTGTCACAGAAAATGGGTGTCAAGTGGGCAGTTATTGGGGATGAAAACTACGGTGAGGGATCAAGCCGGGAGCACGCAGCACTGGAGCCACGTCACTTGGGGGGCAGGGTCATCATCACCAAGAGCTTTGCCAGGATCCACGGTAAGTCTAAGTCACACTTCCCCTGTGATGTGCGTAAACAGGATATATTTGGTTTGGGTGGAAGCGGTGTTCACCTTGCCCCAAGGCTCAACACCTACAGGCAGGAACCCCATCTGCTGAGACATTGCATGGTCCCTCTTGTCGAGAATCCTGTTACGTATCTACTTAGGATACGTATCCATCCAGGACAGTGGATATGCTGATTTTGCTGCAAAGATAGCAGCTGTTGCTGGAATTCTACTCTGAGAAGCACTGGGCAGCCAGAAGGGAATCCTGATCACCCGCAGTGTGTTAACGAGCGTGCTTGGTGGCTTGTTGTCCACAGAAACCAATCTGAAGAAGCAAGGTCTACTGCCTCTCACTTTCGCTGATCCAGCGGACTACAACAAGATTCATCCTGTGGACAAGCTAAGCATTGTGGGGCTGGCAGACTTCGCACCTGGAAAGGTAACCGGGCCTCTTGTCATGGCACTTGGGGGGCAGGGCTGTGCCGCTGACGGGGAACAGTGCTGACCTGTGTGCTTGGGGCCTGAAGCAGCGCAGGCACCCATGGGCAGTGCGGCCTGCCAGCCAGACAAGACACTGCACCCGTTGTGCAGGGGGCTGGAGAGCAAGTCAGAATCAGATCGCGTTATTCTGAACGGTTACAAAAAACCCTGGTGTGACATTCTGAATTCCTAGACTTGTTGCCTTAAGCATGAGTGCTCCCTAGAAGGAACTGCATCCACACTTCCATGTTGAGAGCCCCCTGAGCTCTAATATTCCATTTTGAGCTCTTTAAAAACATGCAGGAATTTTCCAGTGAGAAGCTTCAGTTAACTTGCTCTCTTGAAAGAGAAGGGGGGGAAATAAAAACTGTCTTCTTCCTTCAGCCTCTGAAATGCATCATCAAGCATCCCAATGGGAGCCAAGAAACAATCATGCTGAACCACACCTTCAACGAGTCACAGATAGAGTGGTTTCAGGCTGGCAGTGCCCTGAACAGAATGAAGGAGCTGCAGCAGAAATCAAGCTAAGTGCGCACAATGCCCCCCGTGCACTGGACTCGATTCAGCTTTGGCATTTTCATGAAAGTGCAATTCCATGCCTACTGTTGGAATAAATGTCTGATCAAATGTAACCATAGCTTCCTTTTTGTTATGGTACTTCCTCTTCACTGACACAATGAAAAGGGAGTGCAGCTAGGCTTACTTTTGTCTTTTAAATTCCCCAGCTCCCTTTTTCTATTTTGGCTCAATTTCAGTTGTCCCACAGTTATTTATATTTGGAAATAACCGGCTAAGGTGGGTTTGTCTGCTCAGTTGGTTGTTTTCTGCCCATTCACTTTACTGATGGCTAAAGAAATAAAATGAAAATAAAGAATGTGACCATCTTCTCTGCCTCGTGTTGTTGTATTCATAATCCTGCTCTTCAGCCCCTGCTTTCCCTGTTGCTGGGAGGGTGGGAAAGAACCTCTTGCACATATGAGATGGTACCAGCCCAATTCTTATTCTGCAAATAATTCCTGTGCACAAAAACACACAGTAAAAAAAACCCAGCTCTCTCAGGTTCCTCGCACTGTTTGTCCCTACTGCAGGCTACACTCATGACCATCGCCAGCTTCCCCGCTACATTCCTGTCCAGGGTGACAAGTGATCCTACTGCAGCAATGACAAACTTGCAAGGAGCAAGGGGTTCGTATGCTTTCCCAGCATCGTGCAGTAAACTCGTTTCCTTGAGCACAGCTCGCCTTGCCTTCCCCACCACAGGAGGCTGACGCTGAGGAGTCTCTCATTAGATCAGCTGTGAAATGGGAGCTGAGCACAACAGCTACCTGGGAGGCACCCAGGCTCTTTTCTCCCTCCTAGGCACCTCTTTGGCTGTCGAGGGGCTAACTCGCTTCACCCAAATTTCTGCCTACGCAAACAGCTGGGTTTTTTTCTGCAGTCAGTTTGTTTCCACCACGGCTAGATGATTGCATGTCTGAGCACTACTGCTCTACAGACAGCACTCAGTAAGTTTATTGTCTGAGCGGATGGACCTCAGTTACTATGTGAGCCTAAAGAATTCTGGGCTCCCTTTTAATTAGAGCAATGCACCAGGAATAACAGTTCAGAATTAAGGGGTTCGAACGACGCTGCAGGGAGAGCGCTGGTGACTCAGGCTTTGTTTTCACAGTTGGAGGTTACGCAGACCCACTATCCCAAGGAATTATAGCCCCTTCCTGCCAAACGTGGCCAGCTTTGTAATTATGCACAACATCACTCTCTTGGCAATGCGCCCTGCATAGATTTTACTCACTGTTTTGTTCCCTCCTTTCCTTTCACTGCTGTCAGGGAGGGTGATGGCAATTGTTTGTTATTGGCTGCTAGAGCAGAGCAAAGTGTTGGTCTCAACACTGTCTGCCTTGAAATCCAAGTAGCTAAACTCCAGGAGGCAATTTATTTCTTCCTGCTAGGCAGGAAGCTAATAGTTTCCCCACAAATTGTACAGGAAGGCAAGCTGAGTGGTTTTTACTATTTATTCCATTTCTGGCATTAACACACCCCCACAAACAAGCATTTAGCTTGCTCAAAGCAGCCTTGGTCCGTTTCAGTTCATAATTTGTATTTTCAGTCAAACTCCTGCAAAGTTTAGCTCATTCTACATAAATACAGCCCACCCAATGAAGTATTTCCATTCAGCACAAGAAGCAGCCTGTAGCCTCCCACAGTGGTCATCTTCACAGAACCTAAGCTACTTTTGGGTAAACCACTGTCATTCCAGCTCTCTTTGGCTGACCCCCATCCACCGGTTCCCTTTCGTAGCAGAACTCTACCACCACCTCCCCTGCCCTCCCAGCAGCAGCGTTTTCCAGGTCTCCAGAGTACCACACCTCTATTAACTCCAGTCTTTTGCTGTTTCTTCTCAGTTTCCTGTCAAAAGAACGGCAGGTTTCTACCCCTCTGAGATCAAGCTCTCAGCCCAAGGGAGTGATCTGTCTTGACAGGCATTCTCTCCTGCTTTCACTCACTGAAGTCAACTCCCTTTGTAACCGAGGCAAGTAAAGACCTCCCCAGTTTTCCCTCCAGGGCAGGAGACCAAAGCTCCAGCCGAGTTTGTTGCTGCTGCGCTCAAGGTTTTTTGTGCCCGTAAATTCACTTCTACAGATCAGCGAAGACATTTCTTGAAAGCGACTGTCTCGATCTGGCAGGTTGGAAGCTGAAGGGGAAACAAGAGAATGGCAGGTCTGATTTCTCATTCAGCTTCAGAGGAGCAAGGAGCACCAGCAGGATCCCATAATCCCCCAAATGTCCACCGAAAGACTTTCTGTGGAGCAGGCTCTGACTGCAGCTAGCTGTTTGTCCACCATGAGAGGAGGCCCAGGCCTGGCTCACTGATTGATCCCTGTTCACAGAGAGAAGAAGAGAGCGTGCGATTGTAAACTGCATAGAAAACACAGAAGTAAACGCATAAACATATAAAATCTCTTCCCTGCTGACTTATGGATGACTTTTCCCTACCTGAGCCTGCCCAGCACTTGTCCAGACTCCTTTAAACCTTGTCAACACTACACCAAAGGTTCAACACTTGAAAATTAAGCACTTGCCCCATTCCACCTCCTGACTCTCCCAACACACTCCAGCTGTGAGAAAACACAGCTTCAATGGTTTAGATCCTTCTTTCTCCTGCATTGTACTCAGGTGGGTCTTACGGCAAAACACCGCATGTGACAGACTTCAGCTGCTGCGTAAACCTTGATGTGGTTCTCCCAGCTCTGTCCTCCTCGTATGCGCACCACCTGCAGATCCTGCAGCCACAGCCAGCTTTAAATCAGCCTCCCAGAGGGAACGCCACCAACCACCACAAAGCGTTCCAGTGAAAGCTCACAGCAAACAGAGTGACCGCAAGAACAATCTCGTTTCTCCCCTCTTCCACCCCTTTCATTTTGTGACTCTTTGCTTCACAGTCAGCTTAAAGCAATGAGTTTCTTGGGAAAGGCGTGCTATTTTAGACACAGAATAAACCCCAAGATTCACAAGGCTCTATGAATGATGCATTTAGTTACCACAAGAGTGTAGGGTGCCTCTTTCTTCTGGACTTCTTCTGTGGCATTTGAAGTGGAAGCCTCTGCAGAGCTCGGACCTGTCGGTGACGTATCGACAAACGTTTCATCCACGACTCGGAAGCGGATCTCCTCCCCAATGTCCATGTAGAGGTCATGGGCCCCTTCTTCCGTCTCATATTCCCACACCCATACTTGCTCTGCTTCATCGCTGGCCACACCAAGGGTTAAGGATGGAAACAACCACTATTCCACCTGACAGATCACTTTCTGCAGTTTTGAGAACAGACTCCATTCAAAGCCCTTTCACAATTTTTTCCTCAAACTGCAACGCACTGTCCTAGGTCATCATCTGCACCGCCCAGGACCCCATCTTGTTTCTCATTTTCCTGCTTCAAGGTGTATGCTGTTGGGCAGAGTTGAGGTTACCCTGACTCCCACAAAAAAAACTCAACAACAAAAAAAAACCGCATACAAACAAAACCCCTCAAACTCAAGACAACCTCGCCTACCACAAGTAAGCATGTTAGACACACCACGTACGTAGACATTACACGATGCGGTAAAACCAGCATTCTGTCTTCAGCAGCGGCCAAGACTAGAGGCGGGGATTACACTGCGGTTGTTCAGGGGACACCGCCATTCATTTCTGTCAGCGGGCACAATGGTCCTGCAAAACCTCATAAGCGCGAGGCCTGTCTAGCTGTGATAACAGTCTGCGGGACTTGCCCGACACAAGGGCTTAGCTTCTGCCACTGAGCACCTTCATTGTTGCAGCAGTGAATGCCTGTTGGGCCAGCACTGCACAATCTTTTCAAATGAAGTAGTGAAGTTATCAAAGGTGATCAAAAGATACAACTTAGCTGGCTGCTGCAGGGATTCTGGTGGGATGACAATATCATCAAAGAATCCAATGGAAACTGTGGAGAAAAGAACTTGATGAAGACTGAAATGATTCTTTGCAAATGATGTACCACAGCGATTCCTAAAATGCATTTCTAGACTAATTCTCCTTCCTCTTTCAGGAGGGACATCTGAGATCATGCAGGAATTATTCTTTGAGCCACAACGCTCAATTTCAGTTGGCAACAAAGCAACTACCCAGCTGAAAGTACATACAGCAACAGAGGGCACAGTCTTTAGCCCACTGGGAAAGGAAAAGGCTGTTTGGAGCAGGACTGGAGATGAAAGCGTTCCAAGAAATGAGTCAGACGCTATAAAGGTCTGTGACAGCTTAGAAATCACAGATGTAACATGTTAAATAAAGACCAATATAAAGTTAGAACAGCCCTCACTCCCCCTTGAGATTTCATGATGTTGAATTTTATCAGAGAGTGGACATGCCCAAATTCAGCAACTAATGCAGCCAAAATAATCTTATTGTCCTAACTTAACAACTGAGCAGAGATCGCTTGCATGAAGACTCCTACAAGAAAGGCAAGCAACTCATCAATTATGTATTCCATTAATCTGACAGCACTTTGTGCTCACAAAGACGTTTCCCTGACATGTTTTCAGGCACAAGAAACCATCATGAATTTGCACAGAACTACAGGGAAGATATATCGGACCAACAGGAGCCGATATGACCACTTTAACAAAAACAAGTTCTGTTAACCGAAGCGAGAAAATTATTCCAGTCTACGCTCCAGATGGGCTTGCCTGTTCTTCTTGGGCACGCACACGAACGACAAAAGGAAAGGGGAGTGCAGACAGAACCATCAGGGGCAGGGGAAGCAGCTAGGTTCAAACTACCAACCACCAGGTCAGAGCAGTGCAAGAGGCCAGTAATAGTCTTCAGGCAGCCTACAGACTGCAGCTCATGTGTTCCTAACATCACAAGTTGCCGTTTACCGTGAACACCATCCTGACTGCAGCTTTTAATCTGTCCAACCAGAATCTCATCCAGGAAGGGATGGAAGACCACGTAGCGGAAATGCACTTAAAAGAAAGCAGATCATTAATGTTATGTCCATGGCAGTGAACGATACTTTTTCCACAGGGTGGCAGCCATTAAAACAAAATCCCACATCCTATACGCCTTCTAAAATGCTTAGCCAGTTTATTTCACAATTTCCTTACAGGCACTGATTGGATAGACAGAAAAATGGAAATAAGACTTCTGATTCCTAATTATGACAGCCATTGATCAGCAGCCTCTTGTTCTCTGCTCTTCAAGCTTGCAAGAATTTAAGTTCACAGAATTAAATCGTAAAATGAAGAACACGGAGCAGAGAAAGAATTATTACCAGACACAGCAGGATTTATTAAAGTGCTATCCCAGATTCTGAAAGCGGGATACTTTTTTCCAACCTCAGAGAGAACATATTCTCTTGTTTCAGTTCAAGGAGTAACTGGAAGTTAAGAAGCAGAATGGACATTAAAGCAAGCATGAAAGCCTGCCATCCTCCTTCATTATTAGAGAATCTTTTATTTGCAGCGAGCGAGTTCCATTTGAGTTAAAATTTAGACAAGGGGAGCCATGTCCAGTGCCCTTCTAACAGGAAACATTTCATTTCCTCAAGCTACACTTCCACATTGAAAACTGAAACTAGAAAAATGCATCTCTTTCCAGTTTAAAGAACCTTATTTTAACTTAAAAAAAAAAGACGAAGTTTGCTTTTATGCATTTACTTCCAGCTTTTACTCAGCCAGGTTTGCCAAGAGTCAAAGTAAAGAAATCAGTCATTTCTTACTTAAAAATAAAGTCACTAGAAACGTATGCTGAACCAGATCTGTCTAAGTCTCAAACAAAACTGTAGCAAAACTTCCACCTACAAAACCAGCATCAAATGCTGTGCAAATGTTATCTTTAGAAACATGTTTCAACATTCTAGCTAGAGAAAATAAGCTCCAAAAAGAAAAAAAAACAGACAAACGCAGAACAATTAATACAACTGATTTTCTATGTGCAGATTTCCTGAAATTTTAAATTAATCTAAACCCTTCCTTATCCCACATTTATTGCTTTAATTGTAGAACAGAGATGGAATGCTGGAGAAGGCAAACAGAACTGGCTATGTAAAGCTGTATTTGTACGCAAACAAATGCAAAGGAAAGGTTTTTGCCATGTTTCTCTTGCCCTCCTACCAGGAACAGAGTTACGGCTATGAACTTTAGTGAGTTCCTTTAAACTTACTTTCCCTAACAACTGAACTTAGTTTATGTTTCCAGATCACTAACATTCTGCAAAACTGTATAAGTGAGGACATGAATGTACCTTTGGTATGTGATGCACCATCGCCAGGGAATATGTACGAATCTTCCAGCTTTGTGATGTCATACAGACAGATGCAGAGGCCAACGTTGTATACAACCTGCTCAAAGAAAAAAAAAAAAAAAACCAACAAATTAAAATCAATAAGTCAAGCAAACCATCCAACTTATACAGTGTGCATACCTTTCAAAAGAAGGAAACAGAAGGCTGGCAAGAAGGGAGGGAGGCTGTTTTGGTACACTCCCTTCAACAGCCCCAGCCCTAACTATATCCCATTGCAGGGGAACCCCTAACTTATTCAAGTGTTACGGGAGGATGTGTTTTCATTGGCACTGCAAAGAGCACCGCTACAAACAGAAACCCTTGGCATAACTGTCAGCAGTGAGAGAACGTGACCTGCCAAGATAGTAAACAGTTGCCCACAGACAACGTTCACCAGCCCCGCAGCTGGCCCAAAGGCGAAATGCGCTTTTCGCTAGAGTTACGCTCTCAGAAGCCTCTAGGCCTGCCTTTGTCTTAAATTATACTAGCTCTGAGAACAGACGAGAAGAATTCTTGGTTTCTCTGCTACTTCTCAGACAGCTTCACAGCCTACAAAATTTGAGGCACCTACTAGTCATCAGTGGATGATGGAAGAGTTTGGCTTTTCATAACCTGTTTGTATAATCTGCTGTTCACAATCCTCAATCATTTGCTCTTTTGAGCTCCGTTCACAAGCTGCATGTTGAGTTTTGCACCTGTCTCACACTGAAAGCCATATGCTAATCACAGTCCTAGGGGCTGCACATGGAAACTGTGACCTCCTGGCCTATCACGTAACACTTTTTCATATCCTGCACCAAAGACCAACTTCTTACTGCCACACTGTATTTCAAGGACTAAGCACAGACCAAGTCAGCTATTAACACCTTCATTTCTCTTCCAGTATTACTGTTCACATGATCTTTTTTCAAATTCCCCCACCGGATGGATTAGTTTGCACCTATTTTTCAGATTGCATTTCAGATTGCTACTCTTCACACAAACCAGCAGTTGCTCTCACTTCTCCTCCATGCTTCTCTGCCTCATCTGGTGCCTCACTATCTTCCCATTACAGCATCAGCCATCAGAAAAAAGTCCCTTTTGAGATTATATGTGGCTGCCTCTCTGTTTACTGTCTCTGATATTTTAGTTGCTAGGGATGGCCTTCACATCTAAACTATTCCGATACCTCACCCACACATCTCATTAGGGACAAATAAAAGGAAGAAATGCTAAGGGATGTTATGATGCCTGCGTCAACCTATACATGACCCACGCTTTACCTTGTTGGCCAATTTCTTGTTTAGCTCTTCTGCAATGGATTCATTCAGTTTCCTTTCAAACTGCCAGGGAGGAATTCTTACTGTGTCAGTCATCTCTACCAGGACAAACATGGTGGCAGGGAGCAGCTCTGAGGAGAGAAGACACCCACAGCCTCAGGAACCGGAGCACTGCAGGGGCAACCGAGACCCCCAACGACTGATACGAAGGGGGGTGGGGGGGGCGGCTGGGAAACCACCCCAATGTCTTGCACAGAGCTTCGAGGGGCAGCACCCCGGATACCCCCCAATAGGGGCAGGGAGGCTTGAAGCCGGCCGCGCAACGGCCGTTGTGGGGGGTGGGGAAACTGAAGGTGGCCACGCAACCGCTGTTGGGGGGGGGGGGGGGGGG
>WHYT01016703.1:319430-344069 GCA_009806455.1 Tetrax tetrax
GAGATAAGCAGCATGAGGGATGGTGGAAGGGGGGGGGGGGGGATATGCTAATATCTGAAATTTGCTGGGGAAAATGAAAGGAGGATGTTTGAAGTGTGTTTAAAAAAAGATACGCCAGGAAAACCAAACATCTCTGGCTGACAGTCAGAACTGCACTGTCAGCATAATGGCTTTGATGCGAACGCTAAGTGTGCCATCTCCCACACCCCCCAGCAGCGCGTAGTGGGGCAGTAATGAGTGTTTTAGATCAGCGATCATTAAATGTTGAGCTGTCTTGGAGCGGGAAGGGGAAAAACAAGGTTGCGCATACTGTGGCGAGGCCTCATTAACGAGATGCCTGTCTTGGCCAAGGAGTTTCTGATCTCTTTGTGATTACTCCTGTTTCACCGGGATCTGTTGGGTTGGGATTTTCTTTTTTTTTAAATAAACATGGCTGGTCTGCACACGTTTGGCATGTTTGTATTAAATGGGGAGCCCAGGAACAAGTTTTCCCCTGTCACCTGAGAAGAGCAGCATTTTTCTTGGAGCAGCATCTGCTGTCGCTGCAAGGAGCTCTGCTGCCAACACAGCAGACGTCGCTATATCAGAACACCTCAACCCAAATCCCTGGCGTGTCTTGCTCTTCCTGTCCTACTTCAGGGAGCTTTACAAAGGCTCCTTCCTCCTGCGCTGCAGTTGTGGCTGCGCTAATCTCAGCGCGGCACAGTTTTACTCGCACACGTGCCACATCCCTTGCTGTTCTGTCCTGGCCTCACACAGGTCTGGCCGTGCGAGGTATGACCTTTAGCTGGAGCGCAGGTTTTGCAGGTATCTGTGGGTACTTTTTTTCAGAAGAGAGAATAGTTCCTGACCCTGTCCCTCTTCTGATGGCAGGGGAAGAAATAGCCTTGGTATCACATAAGGAGGTAGAAGTTAGACACCGTTGATGTTGGCAAGGTGATTGCTGGATGCTTTTGTATATAAGGTTGCATAGGGGCTGGTGTTCAGGGGAACAGCAGGCTGAATAGCTGCAAGAACATTGGAGATGGAGAGAAGAAGGAGAATTGGACAGAGTCCTATCACACTTCCATGTCTAGACCACTCTAGGGCTAATATTTTTCACGCTTCCAGTAGCCATGCTCCATCGGGGGCTGGTGGATGCCCAATACAAAGCAGATGCATCTCCCTTCAGCCTGGTCCACAGTCCCCCAAAACCATCTGTGTGAGCAGCGGGGCTGCCAGGCCTCGCTTTGTACTGGCCTGCATCTTATGGTTGAGTCTTTGGTGTCTCGTAAAGCACAGGCACCAAGCAAGCTCTTGTAGGGTGGGGATGCGCAGAATCTCTCTCTCCTGTATCAGTTCCGATCGCCAACAAGGGCTGAACACTGCAGGCTGTTTCTCAGTAAGGACAACACGATCCCTTTTCTCTATGAAGTATGTATTTTGGTGAAACTTGCAGGCATTTTGATACTACTCTGATGAAACTGAGTTGAAATGCGTGGAAAGAATCACACAGTCAGATATGAGCTTCATTGCCTTAAGATACCAGGCTACAACCACCACCAGAGCGGAGTCTGACTGGCAGTTTCTCAGCCTCCACCAGTAACATCACAGGCTGTAGGAAATTATTTCCAGTCTCACACTCTGCGGGTAACCCCCCCGATCCCAAGTTGTGCATGCCGGGGCCTTCATACACATGATGAATGTTGCTGTGTTACCACCTAGGTTTTCTCCCTGGAGGAATTCCATATTTCATAACCACTGTCTCCAGCATAAAAATATAAACCAAAGCCAAACTTTGTCCTGCAAAATATGAGTGTGGTCTCAGCTCAGCTCTTGATAGCGCTCAGAGTTACACTATGTATTTAACGCTGAAGCTAAGGTATCTGGATGTTGGAGATTGTGTGAACAGCCTCATTTTGCTGAGCGGCCTCTTTTTGTCCCAGTAGAACCGACACGATGAATATCCACAGATCAGCAGTGCCTCTACACACCTGTTCGTACATAACCATAAAGTCTCTAGAGTCTCCCTTGGCAATATTGAGGCTTCTCTACATTTGGGAGCATTCTTCTCGGTTGCTGGTTTTTTTTGAAGCTTCAGCTGCTGAAATCCAGGGATTGCACAAGAGTCTTTCTGCCACGCAGAGAAAATCCCGGACATTTCTCATTCTCACCATTGTATGGGAAAACTGGAAAATACTATTTGAAGTTACCTGAAGGCTGAAGATAATGAAAGGAACCCCCAAAATATTTTGTTTAAGCTCTCCTCTGCCCCACATCTCCGTGGCTGTTGGGGAAAACTGGCTCAGAGATGTTGGAGGAGGTGAGTGGTAATTTGCATCTAGACTGTTTTGGCCCGCCTTTGATTGACTCCAAAGGAATTATGTATCTTCTCACGTACAAAGTCCTCCATGCTCCTGCCTTTGCTTCCGTCTCTGCAGGCATCTGCGGCACCCCCACTCCCACTCTCTGTTTGATCAAAGCTTCTCCTCTTCTCCTTTTATCATTTTTGCATGCTTCAGACTCTGCCTTCTCTGCTGCAGTGCCTGCCCAAGAGCCACCTTCAAACGTACTTTGAGCTCCCGGTGCCTTTTCCGTCAAGAGCCTTTAGTGATTACGTGGGAGAGTCGGGTTCTGACGCTCGTCTCCTGTGTTCAGTTTCTATTATTTAACACGTGCAGCTGGGCACATGGCTAACCCTCGTGTACCACAAATCGGGCAGGGAAGTACAGGTATTTGTGATATTGGATGTTAAATGAATGCCTGGGGAAGAAGAGGGCATGCCTGTACCGCACGTCCCCAGCACTCTTCTGGCCTCCAGCTGTTTCCAGCTCAGGGCCCTCCCAGGCTGGATATGTAGAGCTGTCCCTGAGGAGAGGATGAGCCATCTCAGAAGAAACTTGGAGTGGAAACTGAGAGCTGACTGGGTTTCTCCTCCCCTTCTTTTGCAAGGTTTTGAAGGGTAGACTGAGGAGATGAGCCTTGTGGTGCCTGTTGGGAGTGAACAGGGCTCCTGTTTTGTCATGGCAAATGGCTTGAAAAGCCACAAACACAGTGTGAGAAGCAATGGCAGAACCTACTTGGGATGCACTTGGGGTTTCAGTGCTTCTTGGTGGTCTTGCCATGGGGTGATCTCTTCTGTGTACGGAGCCTTTTTCTGAACTGTCGTTCATTGACAGGAGAGACACAAGTGCTTTGTGATCCAGTCCCTCTGCTGAAGCTCTTGGGACAGCCATGGATCAACACCGGGATGGACGGATACAGCCAGACAGAGCAGTCATGACCTTGTCTCCTGACTGCGCCATGCCTTGTGGCTGCCCACACAACTTGTGTGCCACCCTGCAGCCCCCGGGTCTTCAGTGGAACAGGTCTGGTTGGCATCATCAAGTTCAGCTGCTTAGAGTGACTCGAGTAAAGAGTCATGTTTAAGAAACCAAAAGCAACCCACAACCACCCCACATCACAAGGCGCCCGTGACAGCTCCTTGCAGCGCTGACACTCCACCATGGTTGTTTGAGATTCTTCAAAATTTTATGCCAGAGTCACAGGGACCTGAATGGTAAGGTGCTGGTGTGGTACACCCTTCAGCTCCAAAATGAGGCCAATATCACCTCAGTTTCTCCCAAAGGACACCTCCCCAGTCTGCTCTTGAAAACCTCCAGTGATGGAGACTCTGGTGCTTCCCCAGGCAATCTTCTTGAGTAATTAACTGTCTGTTCTGTTAGAAAGCGTTTCCTAATGTCTAGCATCAATCTTGCCCCTTGCGATTTAAACCCCATTACTCCTTACCCTATTCCCCATAGGACACAGCAAACGATTGATTCCCGTTCTCGTCACATTGCCCCGTGCCCCCAAGAGAGAAAGTCTCTGGCCAATTTATGACGTTGCCTCTGCCTGCAGTGCTGGTTCTCCTGAGCACGGTCATGTTGGCAAAGGGAAAACCAGGAAAGATCTTTTGGGGTCAAGGAGTTGGCATAATGCCCTGCTAGAAATGAGACCCTCGGAAAGCACCTGGGTTTGCGATGGCTGCGAGCCCAGAGCAGGGGAGCAGGATGGTGGGGTGGATTTGTGGCATCCCCTCTGTGCTCCCCTGCTGTGCCCGGGGTGACCACCTTGTGGGTCCCGGGGGGCTGCAGGCTTAGGCAGGTGGGGGGGTGGCTGCAGTGGCACCAGCGGGACTCGGGGTGACAGGGGAGAGGTTTGGCCTGTTGCAGGGGACTTTTCCTGGTCCAGACCTGGCCTCCTGGCACCATCTCCCCCTCCAGTGCCTTCCCATCCCCCTGTCCCACTGTCCCTGCAGCCTGTGGGGCTGCCCCATCGCGTCTGGCCGTGCAGCCGACGCACGTCACTTTGCGTAACCGGAGCGATGCAGCCCCCCGGGGCCGACCCTCGGCCTCTCCAGCCCCCCCGTACCGAATTGTTCCTTTAAGCCTGGTTCAGAAATGACCAAGCTGATCCCTCCCACCTGCCCGCTCCCCCTGGCCTGGCCCTGACGTCAGGAGAAGGCGTGCGGATGCGTGTGTGTGTCTGTGTGTGCGAGGCGCACATCATACACGCATCAGATACCGCAGATCCATCGGCAGGCGGCCGGCCGGCGGCCAGGCAGCCAGACAACAAACCCCCGAGAGCCGGGCTGCGGGCGAGACCGCTGCTCCTCGAGAGGTAGCGGAGGAGCATTCGGCTTGGCCGAGCACCCATGCTGTGCAGAAGGCAGCTCCAGGGAGCTCGTCGCTGCTAAGGAGGTGAGTGAGGGGACAATGGCCATCCAGCTCGCCCGGGCTATTGTCACCGGAGGTTCAACTTTCCGCGCCGCCTTTTTCTTTCAAAGCTGCTTTTTTTTTTTCCCTTTGACGGCGGAGAGGTGCGAGGGTGAAGTGCCGGCTTCCCTCCTTCTCCGGTTTGGTTATTCCCCAGCCAGCCTCAGGAACAATAACTCCTTTGGGGGTGGCAGTGGTGGCGGCGGTGGCGTTGTGTGTCTGCTGTGGCTGGGGGGCAAATAGCCGGGGCTGGGATCAGCTGGGACCCAGCTCTCACACGGTGATGTGAGGGGGGAGGCAATATATTAAAACAAAAAATCTGTCTTATTAAAGCAGGGTGATAATGGTGAGGGCTTGAATTGGGGTTTCTTTGGGACCGGCTGCACTATTCATTCCTGCAGATGGCAAATTAGATCCACAAAGGAGGATGGAAGGATGCAGACGAGGACATTTGCGCCAGGTCTTTGAACAGACACTATTCTCATTTAAAAAAAAAAAAAAATGTAGCAAAACAACCAAACCTCACAAACTTGGTATTTGGGAGCGATGATTATGCATATACGCTTAAAAGGTAAATCAAACCTCCATGATGGCTTCTCCCTTTGCTTCCCCTTCACATCTGACAGCCTGCTTGCTCTCCCCCACGGCCTCCCCGAGAACTGGGCAGCCCTGCACTGACTAAGGGAGCTTTTTATCGTCGATCCATAAAGGTGACATTCATATTTTAGCGCTAAGCAGGCTTTATCGTAGGCGAGACGATCTCAGCAAAGATCCCTGGAGTTGTGAGCATGATTGGCTTAGCTGGGGAGGGGACGCTGTCAGTGTGTATTCCCCAAAAACCGCCTGGTTTGTTTTTCCTATAGTAATTCCTCTCGGCAAAGGGGTTTTTAACATGCAGGGTAGGCAAGGAGATTGCTTTGCTTGGGATTTAACTCTTAGTGGCATGAGCCAGTAACCAAAAAAGGCAGGGGGGAGCGCTGAGAGGCTTTCATTAGCATCGGACAGAGACAGCATTTATAAAAACCTGCCAGACGCCGAGGCTGTGAGCCTCCTCTGAGGAAGGGAGGATGGAGAAATGCAGCCCGGCGAGCACTGTGGTGGCCCTGCTTGTGGTAACCCCTGCCTGGAGCCATCCTGGTTCCCCAGCTGGTTCCTGCCCTTTATGGCAGCCCTCCCCCGGGCGATGCCGATTTCGGGGTTGCTGGTCCCTCGGCATGTCAAGGCACTAAGCAGCTGAAAAATGGGATTTTGGGGGTTTTTTTTTGGGTCGAGCTCCCATGGGTACGCACTCCCGTGTCTGGAGGGGTGTAGCTCTTCTCTGTTTCAGGCGTTGTCTAGACAGGCTGGGTCTAGGGGGGCATCAGCCTCCCCGAGGATGGCGGTGGGCCAGAACACCGCTTCCCCTGCTCCACAGGGCGACGAGATGGCTGCCGGCAGCCGGCTGCAGAGATGGGGCATCTTTTTGGACATACAGAGACCTTTTTGCTGCTTGGAGTGGAAGGAGCAGGAGGTAAACCTGACTCCTAAACTGGGGGCGCTGGCAGTCAAGAGGGATGGGGAAAACGTGACGACGAGCGGCAGGGAAGAGCCCGTGCAGGAGCTCTCTGGAAAAGGCAGTGGAGGGAAAATAACCTCCGGCTCCTCGGCTGGGGGGGGGCAGCGCAATACTCCGAGCCTGGTGCCAGACAGTATCCGAGCCGGGGATTTGCAATGGGACACGGCGGCGTGGAAGTGAACGGCCCATAAAGGTGACAGTGGGCCAGACCAAGGGTCGCGTCCAGCGTCGGAGCGTGACAGCTGCCGGCAGAGCGGCCACTTGTCCGTCTGTCTGTCCTGGGCAACCCAGGGGTCCCGGCGGATGGGAAGGAGCACAAAGAAGCGCCGCGCGGGAGGGCCGAAGGCGATTAAGCCAATTAAATATGTATTCCGCCGCCCAGCCGAGGGACGCGCGAGGGGTTTTTCTTCGCTGCCTCTAATGGATGGGGAGTGGCAGAGAGAGGCTGGTGCCTCTTCAAAAGGCTCCTTCCCCCCTTCTGGGAGACCTTGAAAGGATGTTTAGTTAAACAAGGTCACTGCCAGCACCCAAGTCAACGTGTTTGGCTTTAAAGAGGGGGAGAGAGAGACAGTGATTTTATTTGATAAACCGCAGACCTTTCAGCAGCTGGTGATGAATGGGGTACTTGGATCTGGAGATGAAAGCTGATGTGTCTACTGCCTGTCTGCCTTAATTGGCCTGGGTTTCCTGCGTGCCTTCGCCTGCGAGCGCTCCCAACTGTCAGCTCGGCTCGGAAGCCTGCCCCCCCAAAAATACAACAGCGAAGCTGGCTGCCGCTGCCAAAGGAAACCCTGTCACCAGCGGGCTCTGGAGTTTTGCTCCTGGGTGGTTTATTTGGGGAGGGGACAAGACTCACAGAGTAGGGATTGTTTTTTACGAAGAGCATCCTTCCAGGGAGCACTGGGCTCAGCGCCACTTATGCACGTCCCTGGCTGGGAGGACTGTCACCCAGGGGACCCTTGGAGCAAAGCCACCAAGGGGAGATGGGGAGGAGTGTGGTGGAGGTCCCGCAGAGGTGTTTGGTCGGGGGGGGTTATACTGGAAAGGCTGCCCGTGCCCTGTGGCAGAGCCGGGCTGCTGCAGCCTCTTTGCTCCTCCTCAAGTGACCCGGATTTTGTCCCTGCGCTGTATACGTGTGTGGGGTGGACCATGGTGTCGTGGGTGGCATCTGCCGGGGTGGGAGACACCCAGGGTGGGGAGAGATGCCCTCTGCCCCCTCCTTATTGCCTTATTGCTCGGGGCTGCAGCGTCGAGAACAGGTTGGGGAGAGGATGGTGGGGTGGAGTGGACAGAGGGAAGGAGAAGGACAGGGGGACAGGAGAGGCTTTCCCTGCTCTCCAGCTGGGCTGGGAGGAGAGGAAACACTGGTGAGGACGTGCTCACATCTCCCTTCTTCTCTCAGCCAGCTTTTGCCATGAATTTCATTTCCTCGGTCCCTTTGTTTGCTGTGGGGATTTAAACAGGAGGCAGGATGCCACCCCGGAGCCCCCTGTGGTGCCAATGCTCCCGCTCAGCCTCCGCTTCACCGATATCGGCAAAGCCGGGCATTCAGCCACTGGGCCCCAAGGCTGACCCACAAATTTGGGGTGCTCGAGCCGGGCTCTGGAGAGGGGCAGAGCGCTGCTGGGCATGGGAGCCAGCCTTGGCATGGCCGCAGGATGGGGGTCTCTGCTCCAGCCCCTGCTCCAAGCAGGAGCGCGGTGCGATGCCCCAGTTTGAGGAGGCTGCTCAGGGACATGTGCAGGGGGTTGCATACCCCCAAGGATGGGGATCCCACAGCTTCCTTGTGCCCTGTCGCTGTGTTCATCCGGGTGAGCTGCCACCCCGCGCCAGGGCTCTCCCCCACATCCCCATGGATCAGCTGGAGCTCCCCAAAGTGCCTGTGGGCAATCGTGCCTGCCTTGTTTTCCCATGTGGGGCAAGCTCAGCTCACGGGGGCAAACAGCAGCCCCAGGAGGGCACTTCCACCGCTACCCTTGGGCCTCGGGAACAGGCCATCTGCCTCCTCTCCCCAGGCGATGCCCGGCATGCTCCTGCTCCCCACCACCGCTTGTCCCCCAAACCGGGGAGCCTTCTAGGACACCCCAGCCTGGGCTGATCCCACAGGTGAACCTGGGGCAAACCCACTTCGTCTGCCCGCGCCATTTTGTCCCTGCAAGGCTCCCCCTCTTGCATGCCCCTTCCCCTTTGCCTCTTGTTTTTCTTTTGTCTTTGGGAAACTTCCATTTTTCCGGCTCCCTGTGGACCCGCTGGAGGAAGCTTTTTCTCCTGGCACCAGCCAACCCCCTCAGCATACTAATACTTTGCGCCAAGCCTCGTTATTTGGGTTAAATACCCTCCATTGTCCCTTATTTGGTGGGGGAACCAAAAGGCCTCGTCAGCGAAAGCGCACACATAGACCGCGTGCTGTGGTGAAGCCGTTTTCATAGTGACGGCTCCGTGAGGTGGCGGAGAACCGAGGGCCGCTTCTCCCAAATCGTCCTGCTGGTCCAGCCCTGACACTGCCTGGGAAGGTGCTGGATCCTGCAGCGACGCTTGGGGACCGCATTGCTTTTTGCTGCCCAAAAGTGGCCGGGCTGCTTGCCAGCACAGGCGGGCTGGTTGGATGGGGGGCACAGATGGGAGCAGAGAAGCAGCTCAGTGGCTGCCCGTGCTTTTGGGTGTCTCACTTGGGTGCTCTCTGAGCCTCTCCGAGCCCAGGCATGGGGGAAGGAGATGCTGAGCCTGAGCCTGGGAATGGGAGAAGGAGATGCTGGGCCAGGGTGTGGGAAGCATGTGGAGGTGGGTGAGGGGAACAGGAGTTGTCTGGTCCCTCCCTGAAACTTCAGCTGCTCTAGAAACCTTTTCCCATGTCCTTGGTGCCTACTAATTTGAGACCGGAGGTGACCCCCTTTTGCACACCCCCCCCCCCAGGACCTCCGCATCTCAAGGGGCCATAGATGAGTCAGAAACCAAATTAAATATTCTCTGGGTTTCCCGGCATGTGCAGGTGTAGTCCCAAAGATGCCACACGCCCCAGTGGGGTGGGAAGAGCTGGAGGGCGTGGCGGAGAGGGGGATGGTAACTCCTTGTTGCCGGGCTCCTCAGCTGAGGGCGATGGGGAAGCCCCTGAGTATTGCAGGGCGATGGAAATAGGTGAGCCCTCACCCAGCGCCCCCAAAGAGCGGGGCACCCCGATACAGAGGCACCTAGCATCCAACGCAGTGATTGATGGGAGGAGAAATCAGTAGAGCAAAAGCTTTCTGAGCAAGCAGCTGCGGTGCCGATCACGCACCAGAGCATCTCGCTGGGAGGCTTAAAAATGCACAACCCCCCTCCGATTTCATGCCCGAGGTGGTTCTGCGAGGACAGCCTTGCCCTCGCTTGCTCCAGCTCCTCCTCTTTAGCAGGCGCCCTGGCCATGAGGGTCCATCGCCACGTCTTGCACATCCTCTGGCAGCTGAACGTTGCAGGGTTCCTGCTCCTTGGGGCTTTAACTCCTTTCAAACCACATGATGCCAACCAAAAACTGGAGCCCAAGGACCGCAGTGCCAGGAGGTCCTGCTTGTGTTGTGGCTCCTCTGAGGTGCCTGAGAGTTGCGCGTGCTGCTGGTGGGTCAGCAGTGTCCCTTCCCCGTAAGGATGTGCGCAGGCAGGCAGTGAGCCACTGGTTGGGGCTGGGGTTGGGTCCTAAATCCCATAGCTCTGAGGCAACCTCTAGCAGTGGGGAGACCTCACACCCTTGACCTTGACGTACCTCTTGTCTCAGCCTTTTTCCTTGACCCTTTTTGCAGAAATTTCAGGCTGGGGGCAGATCTCAGAGACTGGGGGACCAGGTGTGCCGGCGCTGCGTGGGTATCCTGGCCAAAACACTCCCTGCCCATGGCAGCCTGCGCTCAGCTGCTCCTTTTCCCAGGGTGCACTTTTTAGTGACTTCATCCCTAATATATGGGATTGTCCTGTAAAATTAAAGTGGAAACAACGAATCGGGCACTTTCCTTCCCTCAGGACTGATTTCCTGGAACATTCTTGGTTGCTCCAAGTCAAGACAGGCTTGCTGGGGTGATTCCCAGTGCCGGGAATTGGTGTCCAGTAGTGAAGGCCGGTGGCACACACAGACGTGGGGTCAGGAGCAGAGAGGGCAATTTCTGACAGCAAACCACCCCCCATCAAAAGCCTCCCCTGGGTGTCTGTAACCTTTCCCCCTTTGCTCCTCAGGTCGCAGGCAGGAGACCCGCACACCCGGGCACCCTTTCTCCTGCTGCCTGCCCACCTGTCTCCAAAACGGAGGAGCCCACCGGCCCCACCATGTCGTCAGACCCCAGCGCCCCGCCGGCAGTGCCGCCTCTGCACTCCCCCAAGTCACCGGTGTGGCCCACCTTCCCCTTCCAGCGGGAGGGCAGCCGCATCTGGGAGCGGGGCAACCTCCTGCTCCGGGACCTGCCCAGCCCCCTCCCCACCAAGAGGACCAGGACCTATTCGGCGTAAGTACCCGGCGCACGGCGAGCGGGCTTGGGACCGTCCAGCTGAGCCTAGCAGGGACCGTAGTCACCAGCAGCACCTGGAAAACCCTTTGTGCTTGGTGCACGTCACTCAACTCTGGCCATCGTGGTGCCCGGCTGATGCACCCACCTGCCCAGGGTGCTGCGGGTGGGTGCCACGCGCTCTCTTGGGGAACGCCATGGTTTCGTAGCAAACCTCTCCGGGTGCCGCCAGTGAGATGTTTCTCTGTCCCTTTTGTCCGGCAGGACAGCGCGTGCCTCCGCTGGCCCCATCTTCAAGGGCGTCTGCAAGCAGTTCTCGCGCTCCCAGGGCCACGGGTTCATTACCCCCGAGAACGGCACAGAGGACATTTTCGTTCACGTGTCTGAGTAAGTGAGGAGGTTATGGGGTGCTGGGACTCCCTGGCGTAGCTGTGCCATTGGCGTGGGGCCGGAGACCCCTGGGCCGGGGTGGGGATGTCTCTGTGGGGTGGGGATGGGGCTCTGCCTGGCCTTTACCCTCCATCACAGGTGGGTTTTCTTTCCCAAGGCACAGTTGGTGGGTTGGGTCCCTTCCTCGGTGCTTGGGTGGTCTGGGGTCAGGGTCTGGCTCTTGGCTCCAGTCCCACCACCTCTCCTCTCATCTCCTGCAGCATTGAGGGGGAGTACGTCCCGGTGGAAGGGGACGAGGTGACGTACAAGATCTGTCCCATCCCTCCCAAGAACCAGAAGTTCCAGGCGGTGGAGGTGGTCCTCACCAACCTGGCACCCCACACAAAGCATGAGACGTGGTCTGGCCAAATCATCGGCTCTTAGGCGCCCGGGGAGGGGGCTGCCGGCCGCTCGGCCCCACGGTGCAAGCCTGCCTGGCCGCTCACAAGGGGGTATGGGGGGAGCTGAGGCGGCAATGGGGCCGGGGCTGACCCCAAACATGCAGGCGTTTGCGTTCGGTGTCTTTTATAAGGTTATGGTTTCCTTTCTCTGTGTGTGTTTGTAACTGTCTGTCGAGGGGGACGGGGGGAAGCAGAGCCCTCCCATGCTGCCCCCCGGGTCCGGGGGCAGTGCAGCCCCGTGTACCCTTCCTTGCCCCCAAGGCCCCAGGGAGCAGGGGGACCAGTCCTTCCCCCTGGCCCCTCTGGCTGCCCCAGGCTGAAGCAGGTGCCCAGAGCAGGAGGGGGACAAGGGTAGGCGGGGGGGGCTCAGCTCACCCTCCTGAACCCCTCTGCAAGACAGGAAGCCCACTTGGTTCCCCTGCCTGCAGCACAGCAGCGGTGAGGCGTGCAGTGGGGCTGGGGGGAGGGAAATGGGGCAGCGTGGGGTGGCATATCACTGTGCAGGGGCTGGGTGGCTGAGACCCATCCCCATCGCTGGCAGCTCACGGCACCCGCCCGAGCCACGTCCCTCCATCAAAAGATCTCAGGTCAGCAGTGCCACAGGGAGGCGAGCGGCTTACAGAAATTAAAAAAAAAAAAATAGTTTTAAGGGGCGAACAGCTGCTGGCTGGGGGTGGGGCTCGGCGTTGTCGCCATGGGGCTGCACCTGGGCGTGGGGCAGGGGTGCGCTTGGCATCTCTGTGCTCCCTGCCACCGTCGGGCCAGTAACGCACTTTTCTTGGCTCGGTGCTGATGTGGTTTCGGGGAGATGGCCGCCTTCTCCTCCTCCTCCCCTTGTCCCCGGTCCCCCTTCCCGCACGCGTGAGCGTATGTGTATGTGTGTGTGTGCGTGTGTGTGTGCGGCACCTCCGTAGCTTGCTGTGGGGCTGAGGGGTCTGGGTAGCCTCAGCCGTGGGGCGAGCGCAGCCAACTCCTCCCCAGCTCCTCGGTGTAGGCAGGGTCTCGTATACAAAGCACAAACTTCATTTTTGGTCTTCTCCGCCATACCCTGGCCAGGCAGGCTCTCGCCCCCCTGAGAGGGATGGGGCAGAGGATGGTGGGATGGGGACGGCATGCACCGGGCTCGGCCTGAACTGACCCCAGGGAAATTGTCAGCATCCTAAGGGGCTTTATTTTGAAGCAGGGCAAGCAGCACCCCCCACGCAGAGTGGGTGACGATGGCCAGCTCCCCAGGCACCCACTTGTTGGGAGCCACCAGCGCTGCTGGTCCTGGGCACTGGTGGAGAGGGGTGTTTCCCACCTTTCTCGCCTCCGCTGTTGTGGTGGGGACAGGGGTCTGCTGTAAGGAGAGGGGGCAGGGCTGGTGCCGCGCAGGACAGCTGGGCCCTGGGGATTTGGGAGAACCACCACACGCTGCCCCAGCCCAGGCTGGTGTGGGGACTGCTCTGGGACCCCCCCAGCCCATCTCACTGCCAACCTGAAGCCCGGCTCACCCAGGGGTCGTGGCAACGCCAGCTCAGGCCCCGGGTATCCCCGGGACATGCAGTCAACTTGGCCAAGGCAAACTTTGTTTGATTCTTTCTTTTCTATAGGTTTTTTTTTTTTTTGGAAATAAACTAAAACCCTAGACTTGTTGGTGTTTTTACAACTCCGGTGTGGTTCCCGCCTGTCTGACCGTGTGTCACCTTTGTAACGTTGGCAATAAACCATTAAAAGTGACTTTCCCATGAGCCCTGCCCGCCCCGGCTCTTTGTCCTGCGTGCGTGTGCTGTAGCAGGGACGCTGGTGGCTCTCCTGGGTGAAGGACCTGGAGCATCAGGGATTTATCCGGATGGCAGGACAGACTCACCCACCTCTGTACTGCACAGCATGTCCTTGGGGGGGTCGGGGGGGTCTTGGGGTGCTCCAGCCATGCTTGGGAGGGGAGCAGACCCTGAGTCTGGGACGGGAGGCTGCTGCTCACCAGGAGGGGTGACTGGGACCAGGGCTGGTCCCCTGCTGCTGCGGGGATTTTGAAGGGCAGCTGATTGCATTTCACCCCAGCGGAGCCCGGCGCAAAGCACATGTTGCCTCCCACAACTGAATGTTGTAGCTTTAATACGACTGATTTTATTTTTAATACGATTTATTTTTTTAATATACATATATCTGTATTTAAATATATTTCTTATTTAACAGTTACTATCAGCCAGACAAGAGCTCCCCATCTCACACAGATCTGAGCCACATGGCACGACTGTCTCCAACGTGGGGCCCGCCCCGTCCGCTCACTCACACACACACACACGGGGCAAAACCCCCACTCATGCCGTGGGCACCCACCGGGAGAGGAGCATCATGGCAAAGCGGTCTGGGGGACAGGTGTGTGCCATCCCCTAGGTGCAGGGCTCCCACCCCAGCGCTGTGCCTCATCCCTGCCCACAAAAACACATGACAGGCAGCTGGGGCTCTTGGTGGCCCTGCTTGAGCAGGGAAGTGGGACGAGATGACCTCCAGAGGTCCCTTCAACCTCAACCATTCTGTGGCTCTGAAATCCTGGGGCTGCCCCAGGTACTTCTGATGCCATCTTCCTTCTCCTCATCCCTCCAGCAGGACAGGGTCTCCTGGCAGGAGGTGCCCTCAACTAGCCCAAGTTTGGTGTAAGACAGAGACGGGAAGGGCGAAGGTTCCTGAACCTTCTTCCCCATGGACACGAGTTCCTGAGCAGAGAAAGCGATGGCTGGTGCCCTGAAGATCATCCCCGCCTCTGCCCTGCTTGCTCTGCAACTCCTCCCCACCCTGAGCAAGGGATGTGCTGCCATCAGGAGCAGCCTTGGACCTTGGACGGAGCCTGCCCTTCCCTTCAAATATGCAAGGCATCTCAGCCCCCTAAGGCCACCACGTGCCTCATGCCTTCAGGGCCAGGCCCTGCTCTTCACCTACCACCAAGCTCTCTAGAGATCCTGCTGACTTTGAATAGACTTACAGCAAAAATAAATCCCCCAAAACCCACACGTCACCTGATCCACAGTGAAACAGAGAAGGAGGAACCACAAAACACACAATTCCTCCGTGAAGGTTGCAGTGGAGGGCCAAAACCACTGGCCTCCGAAAAGGGTACCCTGCAACCAGGCTTCCCCAACAGGTCCTCCTCTCCCATGCAGACATTTTCTCTGGATAAAAAGAGGAATTTGTGCATTTGTTGGGGATTTCCAGACGCTGGGCAGACTGCTGTGCTCATGCAAATGTGATGCATTACAGACCCAATGTGTTTTTGAGTGAAGAGGTGCAGTCAAGTGGAGCAGACAGCGCCCTGCCAGCGCTGGTCACGCAGCAACCCTGCTCCTGCAGCCAGGCAGCAGTGCCAAGGTCCACTCAGGACTCTGCCCTGAGTGGGAGGCCTGCTCTGGGTCTAAAAGCACCAATGTATCTCACCTGAAGAACTTGGCCCCTTGGGTTAAGTGGCAGTAGCCAGCTCAGAAACTTCTCTGCAGTCCAGAAACTTCTCTGCTGGTGGGAGATGAAGAGCAACGGTAAGGAAAGCAGGAACAGGAGAAAAAGAGAGAAAACAAGACCAAGAGACGGGGCAGTGCCGTACCAGCAGGCATTTGCGGAGAAAGGCTTCCAGGGAGCAACGTGGGGAGCTTTTGCAGGCACCTCTAGCACCCTCCAGATCCACAAACACCAGATGTGTGCGCTGGGGAGCTATAAGCTGGACATCTCCTTGGAGGGGAACCCTGAGCTCCCCCTGAGCACCATGTCATGACTAGTGTCACTGGTGCAGTCATACACCCCAGCGTAACGGCCAGGAATTAAGGGGCAACGTGAGGGAGGAGGTGAAAGGCCAAGGGAGAGATGTGGTTTTGCAACCCACAAAGACCCAAGAGAAGAGTGGAGCCAGGAGGACAAGTTAACAGCTGCACTGGAGAACTTGCATCCCTAAAAGCAACCACATAAACCAAGCGTGTGGGACGAGGTGGGGTGGAGAAGCAAGCTTGGAGGGCACTGTTGGGTGGGTACCTCCACTGGCACTAGGAACCAGGTCTGGCCTGTGCTGGCTCTCTGAAAATGCCTCTGGCAGCATCATGGAAAGCTGGCCACTGGGAAGGAAGGGGACTTGGTCCGTTACGAAAGCCCGGGGTAAGGTTTTGCACGCACACATCTGTGATGCCTAACAGACATGCAGGTGGGAAGACTGTTGGGAAGCCTCCTGCCCACATTGGCTCTGCACACACCAGGCACCCGGTGTCCTCCAGCCACGGCAGGCAAGGTCTGATGACAACTTCTGCAGAACACGGAAAATAAACCCATGACAGCCATTTTAGCTAAAGGGAGAATTAGTTTCTTCATGCACCTGAGCAAAGCTCAGAGCAGGCACAGAGCCATTTTAAAACTGTCATTCCCAGATCATCCGTAGGGACCGGCACGGTGTGGCACTGAGATGAAGGGCATGGCGATCCTCTCCATAAGGATGCACAACGCTGCAACGAGCTGGGGTCGTGGCTACCCCTTCCTACCACACGCTTGGAGCAAACAGCCCTCCTGGCCTCTCACTCGGGAGCAGCTCTGCTGAGAGTGCCTGGGGCCGCAGCAGCCCCCTCATCCCCAGCCAATGTGCAAGGAAGAGAGAAAGGCGAGATGCAAAAGTGTCAAGAGAAAGAGCGAAATAAAAGAGAAGAGAGGAGGGAGCACGGGGTTGACACGCGCATGCTCTCCTGACTGGCCCTTTCAAATGCTTTCCAACCACAGAAGCATCTGTATCACCCTCCACCACAGCCTGAACTGACAAAAGAGAAGTTTTTCTGGAGGTGAGGAGGTTCTGGTCCCGCGAGCCTCAGACCTAGACGGGGAGTGCCGAAGGGCTGCTCAGTGAAGGCCTCCTCCTGCACACCCACCCGCACTTGCGTGTTACATCCCCACCAGCTCTGGAAAGTGTGTTTTTTTTTTTTGTCTACCCTGAGCAGATTCCTCAAATGAAGGTGCTTTTCCTGGCAGGGGGACAGGGTGGGGCTGGGGCAGGGCTGTGGGGACCTGGCAGTCAGCACTTGTTTGCTCTCTCTGGAAAGAAGATTTTGCGGCATCGCTGGACCGTGTCCTGGGGGGACTGGACGCTGTGTCCCACTGTGCGGGGATCGTCATAGATTTCATAATCATTCCCTCCCTGCAGGAGAAGAGAAAATAGGGAGAGCATTAGCAGCGTCTCACCAGAGCATCCTCATCCCTGAATCCGCACCTTGCTCTGTCCTGTGAGGAGCTGGGCTGGAAGCCAGCGGCTGGGCAGGCAGGGACCCACTGGGAAGGGGCTGCCAGGGCTTTGCTGGCCCAGGGAGGCAGAAGAGGCTGGACTGGGAGCGCTGCTCCTTCCTTCGCAGAAATGATGGGGAAGGTCCCAGACCAGCAAAGCTTGTCCAGGAGCCTGAGGTTAACCCCTGCCTTGCCTCTGGAGGGGCTAGCAGAAGATGGAGTGGGCACATCTGGGGAGCAAAGGTTGGCATCATCTGGAAAGAGTCAAGTGGATGGCCAAGCTAGTCTACAGCAGCAAGG
The DNA here is from genome assembly GCA_009806455.1 of Tetrax tetrax. Classification (NCBI taxonomy): domain Eukaryota; kingdom Metazoa; phylum Chordata; class Aves; order Otidiformes; family Otididae; genus Tetrax; species Tetrax tetrax. Next base: position 336,538 of record WHYT01016703.1, read on the forward strand.
AGGCATCATCCTCCACGGCTCTGAAGGGAAGGTGAAGTTGTTCCAGTTGTTAAAAAGCCCTCTCCTAAGTGCTGGGGGCTTGTGTTTTGGGTCCTGCGAGCTGCAGGAGGGGCTGCCCCCTCCCAGCAGTTTTGTGGGCAAGGAAAGTGATACTGAGGTGGATCTGCTCCCCAGCACAATGAATCCAGGGCGATTTCCCCGTGACCCAGCGGGCCTGCTGCCATCACGAACCTGCCGCAAACATGTGCCACTCAAGAGCATCTCTCCCCTTCACACTGCAAGAAGTCTGTTGGCCACTGTCAGGACCCAGGCCATGAAACCCATGATAGAGCAGCTCCGTGCAGGAGAGAAAGTGGCCGCACATGGGGCGAGCAGGGCATACTCACAGGGGTTGTCTCATTCCCAAAGAAGTGGATGGTGTCAAATCTCTCATCATCAAGGACATTGAGGCAGTAGCGCTTGTCCCAGCCCTCTGGGAAGACGTCAAAGCTGATCATGCCACCTGCCAGCAGAAGTGAGGGGATCAGACAACTTCGGTGGGAGCTGGCAGGGTGTCCCCCAGCCATGGGACAGGCAGGAGGATGGGAGAGGGCTGGAACGGTGCAGAGACCGACCCCCACCCCGCAAACAGCAGCCAGGCACCAGCTCTGCCTTGGTGTGCCTCTCCAGCATGTGGCTAGGACAGCGGCAGATGCTGTTCCTATGACAACAGACTGGAGTGACATCAGCTCGGCTGGGGTGACATCAGGATGGCTGGGGTGACATCAGCACAGCTCCCCTGACTGCAGGCAAGCAGGAACCAGTGCGCTGCATGGTGGGAGGTCCCAAGAGATGCATCTGTTGGAGGAGATTTGGGGTGACGCCCTGCAGATGGCATCAGCACACCAACACACCATGCTCTCTCTTGCAGGGACATCAATGGCCCTTCTACAACCGCTGCTCCCATGCTCCTTAACCCTATAGGCACTGGGGGCGCCCAGCATCCTGTACACACAAAGCAAGCCCCAAGCACCGCACAGCTCAGGGGTCCCAGCTGGCTGCACTGCAGGCCCCCAGCAGGCTCTGCACGCTGATCGAGGGCCAAGGTCCTCGCCACGGAGGGACCACGAACCTGCTGACATAATCGGGGCACAACCCTGGCCTGTCACCTCTCACCTCAAGAGTCAAGTGCAGGTTGCCAACATCTGGAGGGGCATCGAGGCACATGGGGCAAACATACAGATACAGGGGAGCTTCCCCAGAGAGCACGCATATGCATGCACGTGGACATCCACAGCCACCAAGGGTTAAGCCAGCCACTTAGGGCACACGTATGTTTGGGTCCTGTGTGGAGCAGGGATTTGAGCTGGGACATGCTGACAGATGAGGTCTCTGCTCCTCTTAAGTTTCAAAAGGGCCCCCCTGCTTCTCCAGGAAATCTACTAGGCCACCAGCAATCCTGGAACTTCACATTCTCCTTCCTCATAAATCATAACCCCACCCCTCTGAGGAAGGGGGTGAGTAGGCAGGGGACAGTCCCTGCTGCAGGAGAGGCACCAGTCCCCTGGGCTGTTCAACATGTATGTCCTGATGCCATGCTCCTCTCTTCCTGGGCTAGTTGAGGTGTCCCTGTTGGTTTGGGGATTCCAAATCAACCCTCCTCAGAGCCTGAGGAGCTGGGGATGGAGCTTGTGTGTCCAGCTTGGGGCAGAGGATTTGCTACCGGACTGGATGCCCCGGGCTGAGCACTGCACTATGGACAGGAGCAAGCGCCCTATGAGCTCAGGCTTGCAGCAGGAGCCAGCACCAGAGGAGGAGCTAAACTTGGGTTACCTTCATTAAAATCCTTCCTGGGTTTGTATCCAAAGCCATTTACCCGTGAAAAACACTGCACTTTGCTGTGTTCTGGCCTTTTAAACAGAGCTGGGCAGCGAGAAGGGGCTCCTGATGCCAGCTGGAGACGGCAGGAAATCAGAGGGAGAAGAGGCAGCGTGGAGGACAGCCAGCACTGTCCCTTGCCTAGGCAGAGCACGAGTCTAGGGGGCTGCAGGGAAACCTCCTACCACCTCTGGGGCTTGCGTCCTCCACAGCCTGGGACCAGGCACAAGAGCCCCATTTCTGCATGTCCTTGTTTTTGGATGCCTGACCTGAGACACCCCGTCTCCTTTCTGGAGGAACAGGGGGCCCGCACTTCCCCTTGTCTTTATGCTTTTACACAACGGGCTCCTCGTGGCGGCTTCCCAAAATCAGAGGAGAAAGGCCTGTTGTTCTGCTCTCATCCCCCATGCCCGTGGGGACACGGCGGGGGGGGACCTTGTCTTTCTCTGCTGTGACAAACGGTGTGTGTCAGTGCTGTGGGCAGCACGGGATGCCCCTGGCAAGACACTGAAGGCTCTCAGGAGGAAAGGCCTTGGAGAACCAGAGGATCAGACCCTTGGTACTGGCTCACACTGAGTGCAACAGTGGGGTGTCACCTGCCACCTCCCAGACTCGTCACCCCCTTGCCCTTTGGCCAGGCTGCCACACGGCACTGTCTTAGCTCACACATACCCATCTGCTCTGCTGAGGGTCAGCCCCACCACTTACACACCCTCATTTTCCTCCCCATCCTGGCCAGACCCCCAGGATTGCTCAAGCCTCTCTTCATCTTCAGTAAGCTGGCTGTAAGAGCCATTCCAAGAAATGGCCCTGCAAAAGCCCATGGCATGGAGCTGCCTCTCGGCGGCTCTTCCTCCAGGAAGAAAGATGTTTCCCTTGTAGCCAACCCTCCCAAGGAGACCTCAGTGCCAAGACACACATGAGGCTCCTGTCTTATTCCTTGAGAGAAATGCGTGTGCCTAGAGCTCTGCTGGCCACGCTGCTGCTAATGCTTGAGCCAGGATAGACCCTTCTGGGCCGGAGTGGGCTCCACAGAGCTAACTGAAATTAAGGCAGGGATAATGTCACAGGACAGAAACTCGCTTGTCTGACTGACTCCCAGGGAGATGGATCTGCAGCATGGTTTATTCTCTGCTGTCACGCTGCCATAGCTGAGAATGGGACGCCCCTGCGGTGGCTGGCCAGGACTAGAAGCTCCTTGTGCTCTTCCCAGGGTCTCCAGGCCACCAGAGGGAACAGCCAGGATTCCCACTCCCCTTCCCAGTATTTTATAGGAAATAGGATAAACAGGCCAAGGCAAAGCCAGGGAAGCCCCCTCTGCTCACCTCGAGAGAAACGCAGGCCTTTGCCAGCAAACTCCCTCTGCAAGGCTGCCACAAACTTCTCCCGGATGCGCTCTTTCTGTGGAGGAGGAGGAAAAGGAAGGAAAAAGGGTTTGAATAATTAGATGTTGACAGTCTACCAGAGTCCACCATGAGCTGTCTGCTGGGCAACTCTGGCTGATGGCTACGCTCCCTTCCCACCTGCCCAGAGCCCCAGTGTAACTCCCCAGCTTAGCCAGCTTTCACCAGTCCTGCCCAATCTCCGTGTAAAAGGCCACCAGCTCAGGGCAGGCTCCTGGGAAGAGCAGATCCCAGCCCTTCCTTGGCAATGAAATGCAACTGCTCCAGTTTCCCACAAGCCCAGTTCATTACCCAAAGTCTCCAGCTTCGCTTAAGAAGTCTTGAAAAGTCCGACTGATCCCTCAACCCCAAGAAAGCTCCCCCAGGCAGAAACTGAGGTGAGGATGGGCCAAACGCTCCAGAGATCTGCCCAGCAGATCTACCGTGGCCCTCTGGAAAGCTCATTAGTTCCAGTGCTGTCGGGGTTGGGAGAGAGAAGGCAGCTCCTGGGCCATCTTTGCTTACTGTAAATGAGGAAACACCCTGTTAAATAATCGCCTTATTCCCTGGGGCTCTCCCACAGCACAAGGAATCCTGCTGGCCACTCCACTGCATTAGTGGTCCCCGATGAAGTAAAATTCTTCCATTCATCTCTGTCTCTCCTTGGATTCTCTGACCCCTAGTCCTGTCTCCGTCTTGCTGCATGTGTTGGCCTCAGGGTGGGGGGGAGATCTGCAGTGGTGCAAAACCAGCAAAGGGGAGGGCGAGCCTGAGCCTTGCCTGTCTACCTTGTCCAGCTCGGAGAACTCGATTCGCTCCTCTGGCGTGCAGCTCCGTCCGATGGGGGAGATGTTCAGCATCCCATTGCGAAACTCAATGAAGGTTCCTCTGTGGGTGGGCAAAGGTACAAGGTTACTGGGGCAGAGAGACAAAAACAGACCTTTCCAGGGGAACGGCTGCTTGGTGAGGCATGCAGTCTCCGCAGAGACACGTGGGAGGAGAGGAGCCATGCCCACTCATGGGTGCTTCATGCCAGGCAGAGATCAGCACAACTTCACTTAAGGTCTCCAAATGGCTCATAGTTTTACAAAAAGAGATTGTAAGAGAAGAGGAGTAAACAGTTCCTGTGTGCCCTGGCGACAGGCTGGAAGGAACAGGCTTGGGTGAGATGATAGAAAACATTTTCTGATGTTGTAAACCATGAAGATAGCTATTGCCTGGACTAGACCAACCACCTGGCAAGACTGTGGCACCTCCACCCTTGGAGGCTTTTACTGTCTTCTGTGGAGGGCTGGGTGAAGCTGGCAGCACCTTGGGGCAGTGGTATGGAAGAGGTCAGTGTGACTCGCTGCTAATGTCCAGTGGCAGGCTGAGGAGCAATCAGGACCTCCTCACAGGACACAAATCAGGGCCTTGGTATCTCCTGTTCGCCCCCTGCACCTTTGACTGCAACCCTTATCTAAGCTTGCACAGACAGGACCCAGTTCCTGCTTGCTTCTCTCACCTTGCACTGGGATTGCTACTCTGCCGCTTCCTCAGTGGGCCGGTTCAAAGCACTAAGCCAGCAGAAAACTGCTCCCTTCTTTTCTCTTCCCTAAAATCCAGCCAGTTCCATTCGCTTATCACCTTGGAATGTCTCCCAGAGGGGTGAGACAGGTACCAGCACTGGTGGGGCAGAAACAACAGGGGAGGGCAGCACTGCCAATTTGCAAATAAATTGAAACTCTTGTGGAAACCTAGCTGGAGCAGGAAGATCCCCTTCACATTCCAGCTGAGGAGCCCTGAGCTCATTACCCTCTAATGTCCAGCTGAGGAGCCCTGAGCTCATTAACCCTCTGATGTCCCTCCCAGCCCTGCCTGCTGCTTCTCTGTGATAAAGCGCTTACCACTTTCGAGTCTGGGGGAAAACTCTCTACCTCCTGTCTCACAACACAGTGAAGAACCTCATGGGGAACGGACACATGGCTAGCCATGCCCGCAGCCTGGGAGCAGCATCTCTGGAGCACCAAGTGTTTGCTGGTTCAGGCTCCACACCAAGACTCGGGAGATGTGCGTTAAAGTCCTTGCTTTGCTAGAAATCCCATAAGCCTAAATCCACAGAGGCACTTGGGAGCTGAAACTTTGTCAGGCTGTTGGGCAACCAGACAGCAATAAGGCAACTAAACAGCCTTGAGGGTTCCCAGCCCACACTTTTGGGGGAGTGTTCTGCCCACAGTCCTGTTGCAAGGAGCCACCCTGGCCCCTCTCACCAGTCCTCCTATTGCCACATGGTGACTCACATGAGGCAATTCATCAGGATCACAGTTTAGCAACTTTTACCAGCTTAATTTTGACCGGACAGCTCGTCTGCTCGGGCTCACCGTACAAACACAAGGGGAGAGCAGGAACAAACCGGTTGGGGCAATGGGAGGGCAGAGCCGCTGCTTTTAACAGCGCTGCCAGCTCACACTGGCTTCAAGTGTTTGTGAAACCGGGTCTGAGGGGTGGTTTGATGCTGCACCCAGGCTGGTTTAACTGTAAGCTGCCTCTAAGAGAGGTCCTCCTGCTCCCTCCCTCCACCTCCACGCCATCTGTTCCTCTCTCTCTTTTCTGTGCTAACAGGGTGAGCCGATTCAATGGAAAACTACGCTTTTCTTTCCTGGCAGTGGCCTAGTCTTCCTTCAGAGGAGATGTACCAACCCAACTCACCCTGTGGCTGCGGGATCTCATAAGGGGAAGCAGACAGGAACACACAGTCAGGGGCAGAGCAGGGCCAGCCCTATTACCAGTGGGGCCAAGCGACACTGGGTCAGAAGCAGTGTGAAACTGTGTGCTCAGGCGCTGGACCTCCCATCTTAAGAGCCATTTTTTGTCTGTTTGGAAACTTATATGACCAATGATGCCTGATGCCCTGACCAGTAACAAGCTGATACCATTGTCCTAAATGAGATGCATGCAATGGCTTGTACCCTGATGCATGCAGTGGCCATACCCTGCTTCCCGGGGAAGAAAATTTGAGAGCCAAAAGAGCAGGCATTATGCTAAAAAATAGTACAACTCTCCCTTCTCCATTATTTGCCCACAGTGCCCAGCTCGGTGGGACAGTGATCCTACACAGCGCGCCTAGATGCTACGATAAAACTTGGAGCAAGACAAGCTCAGTAGCTCAGCTGTTTTTAGGAGAGCTCTGGAGCCCACAGCTCCCTAGAAATCAGTGATACGACTGCCATTTGCACGCGCTTGGACCATTACCGTTTCTTGGGCAACTTCAACAGCGCCATGTAGTTAAGACAGAAGTTGATTAGATCCTGCAGCAGCTCTTCCCCCAAATGGTCCTGAATGGCCTGCGGGAGGAGAAGGGGGAATGAGGAAGATACCTGACCTCCCATGAAGCCCACCCCAGAACATGACCTGACGGAGTGGGACATTCAGATCTGGCATTTGGGGAAAAAGAGGCTGCCCATCTCCCCATGGCATGCAGGGCACAGGGAAGGAGAGCTGTGGCTGCAAGGGGAGCTGAACCTACCTGCTTAGAGACGAGGTGCCCGTTCTTGTATTGCACCGTGCCGTTCTCCGCAAAGACATAGTCAAACTTATCGATGACTGAGGGGGGGAGGAAACAAAAGAGGAAACATGAGTACTGCCTGGGAAAAGGGGCCTGGGCTCATCCCAGTGAGCCATCCTCCAGTTCCTTAGTACTGTGCTTTCCACATCTCCCATGCTCCGCAAAGGGCCACCGACTCTCCTCGCTCTCCGCAAAGTGGACGAGGAGATTATCTTCCGCTCACAGGTGGGGAGCTGACGCACGAAGGGGGAAAACGACCTGACCGAGGTCACGGGCTGAATCAGTGGCGGGACGAAGATAAGGGCTCCAACATGTCAGGCTTTCAAGCACGTGTGTGTTACTCTCCTCTCTCGTCCCCCTGCTCCAAGTGCCAGGGCGCTGGGGCGATGCAGTTATGGGTTATCTAACCACTGCCCCTCCTGCGACCCTGACACATGGCAGTGCCGGCTCAGCCCTCAGCCTAAGCCGGGAATTTCTCGGCTTCCCTCCGCCGAGGAGGCAGAGCTCGGAGCCCAGCCGCCCTTGGCATCCACGCCAGAGAAGGCAAACATGGTGGAGGGAGCGGGATGTGAACCCCGCGTGAACGCGAGGAGACCCCACCGCGGAGCAGCAATGGGACAAAATGTGCAAGGGAGCGGGTTTCGGGGGTGGAGGGAGGGGGGGAAGCTGTCAGAGCCCAGACGAAGCTGGCACAAACCGGAGCCGGCGGCGTGGGTCGGGGAGCATCGCCGCCCGCTCCCCGCAGAGGG
>WHYT01016703.1:344089-382525 GCA_009806455.1 Tetrax tetrax
GGGGTTGGGGGGGGGATTGGGGGACAGGGTTGCCCCCCCCCCCCCCCCGCCCAGGGGACCCTCATCGACCGTGTCTCACCTTCGTCCCCGTCCCCCAGCTGCTCGGCTATCTTGGCGTAGTCGGAGCCTCCCACCACGCCGATGTGCACCCTCTCCCGCAGCTCCCGCAGGAAAGCGTCCACCTCCGGCTCGATTTTCTGCAGGGGGAAGCAGCGCGGAGGGGGGTCAGGCCGCCGCCGGCGCGGGATGAGCGCCGCCATGTTCGCCTCACTCCCCACAGATAAAATAAAAAAAAAAAAAACAAAAAAAAACCAACCCCAAACTCCATGTCCCCGTGCCTCGCTACCTGCCGAGCCGGCGTCAGGGTCCCGTCCACGTCGAAGAGGCACAGCACCCGGCCCCGTCCCGCCGCTGCCGCCATCCCCGCCGCCGGCCCGGCCTCTGCGAGGGAGAGGCGGGGCCTCGCCGTGGAGGTGATGGCGGCCGCGCCGGCCTCCCCCGGGCAGCCGCCGCACGAATGTGCGGCGGCTGCCCGGGGGAGGCCGGCGCGGCCCCGGGGGTCCCCGGCTCCTGCGATAATTCCTGAATTATTTTCCGACATAAAAACCAACCTTACGTTGGAAGATTCAATGCTTTTTGCTCAGCGGTTAGCTTGCCTTCTCTCCCCCCAGCCCCCCGAAAAGTGTTCAGTGTGCTGAGCTAGGTTGGAGCTGGGGGGAGATTTTTTTTTTTAAACGGTCTGGTTTGTTTTTTTTTTTTTCTCAATATTATTTCCTTCCAGAACATCGTGTGACCCCTTTTCCCAGTTTTCCACCAGATTCCTCTCAAAACGAAGCATTCAGATGGCTTCACGGATTCTGGTTTTTGCTACGTGGTTTTGATTTTCCTGCTCCCACTCAATGAAAGCGGGATCTACGGAAACAGCGTTAATAATTTACCTCTGTGCCATTGCCTGGGACAAGGTTTATGAAAACATCCTTGCTGGGGGAGGCGTTGTGTCCACTGGTTAATGTCACCAGGACAGCTGCTTCCACACTGTCTCCATAACGTTGGGAGTCAGGCAGCCTTGGATGGGTATTACGAGTGGTATTTGTGCTGGCATTGACGTTCCTGCAAAACCACAGCCTCTGGGGCCTTCTGAATCCGACCCTGGTTATGAGCTCCCACCTCTGGAAAGCTGGGCTCTTTTCTCAGATGCATCGAAGCTCCCAGAACAGTTTCTCAGCAGCCATCTGCTTAAGTATGCAATTGGGTGCTAAATTTTTAGTACCTAGATCTCTCACCAGCTAATGTGTGGACGCTTACTCCAGAATATGAATACTTCAAAGTGTGCCTACCGTGGCACGCTGAAGAGTGAGCAGAGATGGCTTCGTGGATTCAGCTTGCTTGACTAACAGAAGCCAAAGAGCTGCTCTCCCACGTAGCAGAGCTGTGAGCTAATGCCCAGGACTTTCAAAATACAGCCATGGAGTCAGCTACATGGCGAACTCCGGGGAGTTCAGCAATACAAGCCTTTATTTTTCATAAGCCATAACTCCTGTTGCAGCCCAGGCATTGTAGCAGCCTTTGGTTCTTGCTGTAGCCCAAGCTGCCGTATGGTCTTGTCTCCTGGCAGCTCCTACCTGCAGCTTTCTTGTCTGGGAGATACCTTCCTCCTTGCCTCTTGCACTGACATTACTCTGGACATCCCAAAAGCAGGAGCGGCTCTCCCTGGGCTCAGGTGCATCCCTGTGCTGCAAGGCAGCAGTGCCACCTTGGGGCACTTCTCAGAATTGGGAAGTCTGCTAAAATAAGCGTCAGCGTTCACAGTTCTGCACTCCTACAGCACCATTGGGTTTATGCTACCAGCAGAGCTTTCCAAAACTTAAACTACCTGCTGTGCTTTCTCCAGCTTATTTGTTACGCTCCTTTAGAAATTCTATTCAAGTCAAAACACCTCTTCCAGCACCCCAACTGCCATTTGGTATCAGCCAGTGAGGACCTGTGCCATCTTGGTTTCCCTGGGAGTATGAGTCTGCCTTTTGGTGAAGTGCACAGCTGCACACAGCTGTGCTTGTTCCATCTGGGTTAGCTCTGAGAACAGGGTCACTGCGGCTGTTTCAGTTATTTAATACTTTGCACTTAAACCACTCTTGATACTTTGCCTTGATTCCTGCTCCGATAGGCAGCAGCTGTCATCATGAATAAAATCTCTGTTACTAGCAGCAAGGGCAAATTTGTTTGAAGTTTAGAAGGTAAGTGGCTGTGAGCACTGTCTAGGGCTGCTATTAAGGTCAAGGTTCTCCTTGCATTATGTGTTCCCAGGTATTTTAGGAGGGGCTAGTACGGTTACTTGATAGCAAACCAGCACCACATCCGAATAACACAGCCCCAAATAATGAATCTTTGTTAAAGGCCCCTTCTGTTACAAGCCCTCTTCTGTATTACACTGATACAGACTGTTATACAAACAGCGAACTGTGTGTTTTATGATTTGGATGCCAAAGATGAGCATTCAGAAGGCTCAACCAAGCAGAATTCAGTGCTTCCCCAGAGCCAGATATTTCTCCTTCTCCTTAACGGCCCACTGGCAGAGACATGATGGGCAGTGCTACATAACGCTCGCCAATATTCCCCTGCAGCCCCAGAGGAACCCTGGCATGAAGTCTACTTCTTAAACCTGTTTTTTCCTTTTGAAAGTAGTAGCATCAAGACAATCAGGAAAAGCTTAGAATCTTTTCCTGTATTTAAGATCCATTGGGCCTCTTCTTCAACAGCAGACAGACGTTTCATTCTTGCACACTTCAATAAGCAAGGGTGGCACAAAACCCATGCTGACAAAACACCTTCTGTCCAGCCTTCATTCACCTCATCCAAGCTGTGTCAAGCCTCAGGAGCGTGGTCTTGGTCAGATACCACGGTGCTTACAGAAGGAAAATTTTCCCAAACTTAAATAAGAATATTGCCTGTGATCAGCTCTAGCAAAGGGCAGTAGCCACCACTACTCCAGCAGCGGTACCTGGCACAAACTGCTCTGACAGTTTCTCACCTTGCTTGCACTTTCCAGCTGGGACCAGAGTGAAGACGACGACTTCTGGTCAGCTGTATTTGCTGGGCAGCTGTGTGGACACATACATTCAAACAGGAAAACTTGCTGTATTTCTTTTTATTGTAATAGAAAAAAACCCACAAATAAATCAAAACATCACTTTCTGCCTAAAGGCATTATTAACATTTTTTAAAATGGCACAGGGGAACCCCAGCAATACAAGCTAGACTAATAATAAGTGTGGGCAAAAAGGTTCTGTTCCCTTCTACGAGTTCAGTTTCCCTGCCCCTCTGTCAATCAGCCGGCTGAAGTTGATCATCTATATACACTAAGACACACTTCTCAGTCTCGTTTATATTCCTGTGAGCAGGTCTGGCTGAGTGGAATGTTGGGGGCACAGCCCTGCAATTTGCGTGTAACCGCCTTTGGAGAAAAGGAGTTTCCCAAGAGGCCTACGGGGTACAGGGGTCTCGTTACCCAGTAAGACCAAGCAAACAGGATTCCCTCCTACAGTTCTTTTGCCACAAAATGCAGAGTAGGTCCTCGAGGCCAGGAGACCCTCTAGGAGCTCCTTGGCTATTGCAAACAGCATGTGGCCAAGTGAAACTTTACCCAGTGACCTTCAAGTAGCAGCATTATCTCTGCAAAGGGGCTGCTCAGGAGGGGAAAAGGCAGATTGTGAAATGCATAGGGTGAACATCTCCTTTTCTTTCCTGCCTCCTGAGAGGATGTAAAAAGTCCTGAAGCAGAAACCAGGCTCAGGACCTCTGAAGTGGTGGACGTACAGGGGATATCCTCATTGTGCAAGAATGTGGGGCAGAAACCGTGGCACCGTGTGCTTCCACCACAGGCAGCTGCCCCTGAAGTGATAGTTTGCTGAAAGACAAGCACCCACAGCTGTTGCTGCTGGCGGGTACCAAACTAACATACCTACAATACTGGGCTGCACTCTATCAACTTGAGTATACCTGCTCAGCTGGGGAAGTCCCAAGGTCTCTAACATGCTACAGCAGTTTGTGGCACAGTCATGTGTGTATTAAGATGACAGACTAGTTACTCTTCACAGAATAGGTATGGAAAAATCTGTAGAGGATATACATACTAAACAGGAAAACTAAGCTACAGCTTAGCAGAAGAAGAAACCCTTAACAAGCCTTCCTCCAGGAGCACCAAAAGGCATTCATAAATGATTTATGATAGAATGCTTTATGCAAACAGGACATTTTGATGGGGAAAGACTGAAAGCTTTTGTATAAACAGATCTGTACTAACTGCTAGAGTTGTCTCCAAGTCCGGCACATCAAATGAAATGCTTAATGAGAAGGTGATGGCACAAGCAGAGGTTGACAAGTGGCTGCAAGGGCCACTGCTGTGCACTAAGAGCCAGTACACACAAAACTGCAAAACGGACTGCCAGTACCCTGTTTCCACTTGTGCAGTGACTCCACAAGGTGCAGGGCAATAGAGTATTTGACAGAGTGACTAAACTGCAGTTTTCCTCCATTCCATCCCCTCAAAAATATGAACTATGACAGTCCACAATGAGTAAGACCGTGAGAAATTTATCAAACTGTATTATTCTAGGAGAAAGAGCCCAGCAGAGGAAAGACACCTCCTTTCGGTATGCAGGAAGTTTCCAGTGCAGGAAGTTTGAGATGTGGGACTGAACTTGCAGCAATGTTTTTCACAACAAAGCACGAGACAAAGGGCTATACATTTGCATAGATGCTTTTTCAGCAGCATCTGGGACCTGCAATCCCCATTTATGGAGCATCAGCAACCTTTTGGGGATTGCCCGACGTCTTTCTGGTATTCCTTTCTAAATGCTACAAAATTGTTCAGGAAAATATTGTATATACATGCATGAAAAGAAATCAGTGTGCCTATTCTTTCATTCCCCTGACTTTTTTTCCACTGCAAACAATTGTAAAGCTATAAGAATCTTAAACTAGAAGATGCAGTATTGATACAATCTGATATCAATATAAGGACAGGACTGCTTCTGTATGTATCCCAGTAAACTCAATTGTTCCACAGAAAAGCTTAATTTTACTCTTTCTCATTTTCTTCACATCTGGGGAAACCTACCACCTATTTCTCTTACACTTAAGCAGAACCCTGTCTGTGATGTGCATGACTGCTTTGGAAAGGACAGCAATATCAAAGAAAGCTGGAACTCCTACTGTGTCTGCAGACAGACACTGAGGGTAGAATTGGACCACCCTATATTATCATGCAGTTGCCACGCTATTCCTGCCTTACCGTATTGTAACTCCAGCTTGGTAAGAAAAAAACCAAACCAAAACAGCTCTTACACAAAGGTAAATAGTTAACAAGGTTCTGTCTATCCACTGATAAGCAGCTTACATGTGAGAAAAGGAAACGTTTAACTTCATTTTACTTTCACCTGAAATTTGTTTCCACTACATCTGCTCATGAGATTCTATTCTTCTACCTGGTTCTTTCCCATAACTCTTGGGCCCAACATTACGAGGCTCTTGGTAACCTTCAGCTCCAGCCTCCCTCCCACACACAGCTAGTCCTGCTGAAATCTTCAACTGTTGAGTGCGACACTGACACACAGTCCAGCTTGATCACCTTTCCCACACAGACGTGCCACTGCAAATATTCTAATCAGATGAGTTTTCAGCTTTTCCCCTGAGCAAATAACATAATATCAATGAAATATGCAGAGGACTAATCCTGGGACACCTTCACTTCTCAGGCTACCAACAGTTCCTTTGTCTTTTTGCTCCAGACTTCAGCAAGTAGCCCCATAATATAGGCAGTGACAGGACAAAGAGACACAAGCCTGCAAGGGATGGCCAGGACATCCCCTTATTTACTCCAAATTGTGTGACGGGCCCTTGAATGCTCATGGAATGAATTCCCACTTAACAGCACGGGAGTTACTTAGAAAGTGCAGCCTACTTGGACAAGACAGCCTTTATAAATTAGTATAATACTATTAGAAATTATGGCAATCTTTTTGGTAGCATTGTCTTACATGCACCCTGATAAATCCTCTCCCTAGGAAATTTTAAAATTTGTCTTGTAACTTCTGTAGAGTTAATTCTGATGTGAAATTATAAAATAGAAATTTGGTGGATTCACGTTTAAAAAGGAAGAGGCCTGGTGAGGCTGGGCACACTGGGTCACTCCTGTTAGCTCTGTCCATTATGTCTGCTGAAGGTATTTCCTCCGGGTGGCTGGATCTGGATGGAGTCCAGGAGGGGCCTTAAAGCTTGTCCAAAAGGTCTGAGAAGGTAAAGAAATAAACATCTCAAATAGCTTACTTGATTAACAACTTTTCCCATTTACTACTGAAGTGCACTCACTTCCTGGAGTGCAATCAAACCAACATTGTAGAACCAAATTTAAAGAACAGACTTCCACTATGAACTAAAGCAAACAAATTTAACCTGTTAAAGAGAGTTTATGGCTCAGTAACTGAGAATCTTAAACATGATTTTATATAAGCTAGTTCTGAGTCCCAACATGCCCAGACTGATAATGTGGTAATACTGTGTCTGAAACTGGCTTTTAGTAATTCACTCTACTTAAGTGCACAAACGAAATCCCTGTTACGCAACTGCAGTGCTTCACTAAGTACCACATCAATATTAAAGATTGCTAGAAGAACAGCCTCTAGCTCCCTTATAAGACAATGGTTCAACACTCACAGAATAATTTCGGTTGCAATCTGTAGCACCTGGTTTATCTTTCAATATGACTCATTCTGCTATAGACTTTATCTGATTTTGAGATATCTGAAGTGCTAAGAGCCCAGCGTAGAAGACGAATCTCCCAAATAACATGATATACCACTGTTATGAGAAATAAGACCTAAATGATGGACCTCAAATCATCCCATCGGGACTCTCACTAGCTGTCAGTTTGGGGAGGAGGGAAAAAAAAAAAAAAAAAAAAAAAAAAAAAAAATTTGAGCTGAACCACAAGGTAGGAATTCTTCATTTTCTCTTTTTCTATCCAGTCTTTTCTTTAAAACTTCAGCATGTAATTTTAAAATTACATCTCCCCTGCCTCTTCACAAGCAAAGCTGACATGTCCACTGCAATTACAGTGCTTAAAGTAAGAGACGTGACCTTTAACAGAGACTGCTTTTCTAAGAAAAAAAAAAACCAAAAAAACCAAAAAAAACCCAAAAAACCAACTTGTACCATTTTCTGAAACTTTCTATGCTTGTCTGGTCACATATAAGAGACCCTCACAAAATAACTAGTTTAAGTTAAAGGTGAAGAGATGAACAACCTTCTCCTGTCTTAGTAAGGCCAGTGCCAGTCAGCACTTGTCATACAGTGTTGTAAGTGTTGAAATACAGCAAATAGCATCCTCTCCTTAATCTTACGCTGGTTCTCAAAGAGAGCCAGCAGAAACTGGTACCGCTGGCTCCGTCAAACGTTTCAGCATTATCATGAAGCAGCACACTACAGAGAGGAGCGGCATGCATACTCACGTGGCAAGAACTTCAGCTGGAAGGTCAGTGATGTAGGAAGGGATTTTTCTTCCTGTCAGGAATTGTGCTACTTCATTACTGAAGGTGTTGCAGTTATGTTCAAAGAGGTTGTAAGACTCTCCTCTGTGCCACAGGAAAGGAATTGAAACATAAAAAGACTCATCAATAAAATCAAACAAGCAGAAAAACTCAGACCCCTAATGAGGAACATCTCCTTACTTTAGCACTTTTTTTCCCCACAAAGAACTCTTAAGGCAAATAGGTAAAATACAGACACCAATTTGCCTTCAAATTCAAATCAGGGTGGAAAATGACATCTCTCTGCATCACTGACTTTACACAATGTTTTTTTGGAGGGTAAGTGAGGTCAGGTTTCTTCAATTAAAACCACAGAAGGAATAATGAGAAATCACAGGAATTACTGACACCAAAACATAGCCAGAACACTAAATGCTACTGTTTCCTGTTCTTGGGAGAAGTAGACTAGACTCTTTAATGGTCAAGACTTTGCTTTTACTCATTTGAAAGCTGGCAGCTTTACTACAATGCTTCACCTATGACTCATGGGGCAAAGCACTATTTACTGAAATATTTCATACAGTGCCTTCATTTTCCCCGGTGATTCTCTCTAAGGCATTTCAGGCATTATTCCATTTTACAAAAAAACAGTGTGAAAGACTTCCTGGCAGAATGCTTTCCCAGCCTAGCTCAAGGCTGGCACACCAGAGGGTTGCCTAGCTGGTAGTTCCTTGTGTATCAGTGCATCAATTCCCATCTCATATTTGGAAAGTACCAAATAATACACTAAGCAGACAAAGCTTTGTGAACAGGATTGGTTTCATAATACTTTCCTCCATTCTGCACCCCTTGCTCTAAAGTCTTATTTTTGTTACACAGATTTTATAGTACAAGCTGCTACTTACCGGAACATAGATTCACCCAAAGAGGAAAGATATTCCAGAAAAATTTCTTCTGTAACTTCAGTGTTTCCCAGGTCAACAACTGAGTCTGGGGGGCCAAGAAGTGTCCCTCCCTGTGAAAATTAATAGCCAGAAGACAGTGTTAAATGAACAGACAATTATTTTGGAGGACTCTACTGAACAGAGTTATCATGGTTTGTCCAGGCACAAAAGGAAGAACTTTCAGTATGTTTGTTAAGCAAAAAGCCTACTGGACTCCCCTGTTCTGCTCAGAGAATGAGAAGTAACACGCAACTTATACTTCTGCTTGTATACTTTGCTCTTTGTGCTGAAAGCTCTAAGCCATGTCAAAATTCTACTTTAGAAAAACGTCCCACCAGTTTTGCCTCTCCGAGAACAGAAAGGTTCTGACAAAGCATTATGAACTTTTTGTAAATCTTGAAAAGGATGCCTTGAGTTGCCAAGTCTGCGTGTAAAACCTATTGATACAGAATTAGACAAGGTGTCACTCTGGCAATGCAGCTGCAGAAGGTGTCTTGGATAGACAGACTCTACCAGCAGAAGCAATCCCCAAGCTGTATTTAGTTGAGCTTAACCTACTGTCCATGCTCCCTTTTCCTCAGATGCCCTGGGTAAGCAGCCACATCTGTCTGAATTCAGAAGCTTCTCTCTGCTTTTCTAAAAGACAGCGACACAAGCAATTCTGATCAGACCCTATCACAAAATAATCTTGTAAGAAAAATAAGTTTAACTTACAGGTGCACAGCTAGAGATTCCTCCGCTGCCATAGAAGAACTCATCCTTATGGACTATTATGGAGGTGTGCCTGCCACAGAGAACAAAAACCAGGTGAAACAAAGGAAATATTTAACCTAGTACATAAATCACCACTAAATATACATGCTTTAGGACATAATAAGTGAGTAACTGAAAGAAAAGATGTTTCTATGAGTAGGAATAGGATGTGCTGGGACATGAATGGATATGGAAGCAATGATTATCAAGCCTACTGTAAGTCCGTAAGCGGCTGGAATAAAACAGGCTTAGCTAGGTGCCCAAACATGAAGGCACATAGAAAGAGAGGGGCTTCCACACCAGCATGAGATCTCCAGCAGCCTCTTTCAGCTAAAGGGGTGAAGTCACAGAGAGAGAGACAGAGCTAGCCCTGCTACCACATTGAAGGAAGTGCACGTCTGATAGGTACTGACTGAGAAGGTCAGACAATCACTGGAGATGGATCAATAGAAAGAAAAATGGATGGACAAGGGTTTGGTGTTTTTTTTTCCCCTTTTTTTTAAAAAAAAAAGAAACAAAAACAAACCAACCAACCAAACAACAAACTCTTAATATGAATTACAGCAAATTGAGAGGGTGTTTTGTAATCAAATGTAGCCACTGCTGTTACATGCCAGAAGACCTGATTCTGTAATATCTTCTTCCCACCTACTTTTACTCTCATGTTTAGTCATACCTGCAATTAGAAGACAAAGTGCTTGGGACTAGGACAACATCCTACCCTTGAAAAAGAGTACAAGTGCACTAAACCACAACTACTACCAACACTTTTTTTTTTCATAGGGTCCACTGAGCTTTGAACAGAGCATTTTAACCAGCAGCTGGCTGTACATCATCTTACTGTCAATCTGTATTCAGGAAAAAAAAGTGCCTTGGTCTCTCTTCAGCACCAAAATGTTCTTAAAATTTGAAGCATATATAATCTCATATTGAAGAAACTTCCTACACCACACACTGTTTAACACACATTATCCAATTTAAATCTAGTCACTTACCAGATGCCATCCAGCTGTTTCCCTGTATGCAGAGAAAAGAAGAGTTGTTAGCAATGTATTTTGCATATTTCAGCCTACTTTCTGTCAGTCACTTAGGAACCATGCCTATCATTTCACCATGACAGTAATACCAAAGATTTAACCCCAGAGTTGTTTCTAAAGAAACCGAATGTCTTTCTTTCAAATGAACTACTCCATCCACACTACTGCTGTACTTTTTCCCTCCTGCATACAGAGGCAGCAAGGCCATCCTATCCTGCCAGTGCTTACCTTCCTTGGGCTTTTGTCTACAGACCAAGAAAATAAACCTTTTCCTAAAATTAGGAGTCTTCAGTCAGGACCAGAATAGTTGAATTTTAGACTGATTTCATAATTGCGGGCAGTGAGCCAGCACAGAGTATTCAGTTTTCTTTCTCAGCAGGCAATGAGAGATCTGACTTGAACATACGATCTCCGTAGTGCCGGTCTCTATAATCTATATCAAGGTTTCCTCCTTTCCCTCTCTCCTCCTGCCCTTAAAAATTAACAGTTTAAATGGGAGTCAGCAGAGAGAAGTGCAGGGTTGGAATTCCCTTCTGAAATGCTTTTCCAGTTCCTTAGCAGCGGAAAACCTGAATTTCTCCACGTTCATGGTAGAATCTCTAGGTCAAACCTCTCCTCAAAGGTCACCAGCTCTTACTGCTCTAGGCTCAATTATTTTATCTATCATAACCTAATGGCTTGGTCCCTGGTATTGTACCTTTGTAAACTTGTAGGGAGCAGCAGCACGCTATGGCAGATGCAGTGTAATTTCATTTTGCCAAACAAGTTGCACAACACCCAGAAAAGTATATTTAAAACTGAAAACCTGTGTGCATACCAACATTTGGTATGCTTCTGAACCCCAGCAGTAGACTGAGTGCTCCTCTGCCTTAGCTGCTGCTTACCTGCAGCAGGCTCCTGATCCTTTTAGTCAGCCTCCCTGCATTAGCACGCTCCCCCAGCAGACCACTTCCCACACCTCCGTCCTTTATATCCAAGCATCTTCTGAGATGTTTTGTTGTTATTGTTCAACTTTCAGATACCAGAATGTGATGCGATGATCTGCTAAAGTAACCTGCAGGTTTCCCAGAGCTAGATAAAAACCACTGTACACGTGATTAAAAAAAGCCACCTGAACAGCCCTGTTCTAGTAAAAATCTGTTCAGAAAGCACTGATAGGTTAACTTTTGGCCAACAGGCTTTGCTCTGGTTTGGACACCATCCATTTGCATCACACCAGCCTCAGGCCTCCCAAAGCTAGCCACAGACCTTCTTGTTTCCAGAATTCTGTGCCATTATATCTAGATATTACCCTCCCCTTTTAAGCACAGCCTCAGAGCTATGGTCTTTTTTTTAATGTTTTATTCAAATGCTTGTGACATTCAGGCTTTTTTAGCTATCTTGATGGCTACTGCCTTAACTGACCTTAAGTCAGGATTTGGCTGCATCCTTTACCACACTGTCAGCCTTGCTTCTCCCTAGCACCTATTCCATCAGCCACTCTGCTTGTACTTCCACAGCTTATGATGCTGAAAGTGCTCTGCAACTGCTTTTCAAATGCTGGAATCAGATGCTCAGAATAATAATAATAAATTATTCCACTTATAAAAAAAATAAAAAAGTTTGGTAAAAATGAAGCTTGGCTCAGTTGCGTTCCCCTGCTCTTCCCCCACGATTCCCAAAGAGGAGGCAGAACGTTATACACTGGGCTACCGTTAGAGCATCAGGGGCCTAAAGGTAAATGGTAGATTGACAGAGTAATATTTCATTCCTTGGCCTTGGGGGTATTGGCTTCTCTGCTGAAACTTTAGGGGTCACTCGTCTTCTGTTGGTGTCCAGCTTTTTCTAAGACACCTGGTGCGGTAGCAGTAATGGGGTCCGTTGTCCCAGTTCCACTTGTCCTGTGGAAAGACATTCTCCAATTGTCCTTCTTAGATCAGTGGCCTACAAGGAGGCAGAGGAACTGCCTTTCCCTTTCCACAGGCATAACGTCTTGGGGTATCTATCCCCTCCTACGCTGTCAGGGCTGCTTTGGTCTGTGAGTGCCAGGAGTGAATACGCTACTTTGAAACAGCAGTATTTCCTCATGAGTTCTTTCTCTTGGGCAAAACCAACTTTCAGTCATTGTCAGGACTGGGTAAAACAGAGGAACAAAACTGATGAGTTTTCAAGAGTTCTGAGAAAAGGATGTTTATGTGTCCAAGTAAGGAATAAGCAATCACTACTATTTTTTTTCCATTCAAGTCTGAAGCAAAACAGGCATAGAGATCGATAGCTGCTTCAGACAAAGGTTGTGTAAGAGCGGAGGCAGGGAAAAGGCTGTTGTGACAATAGAGATATCAGTGAAAGCGAGCACAGGCAGTTTTGAAGTAGGTGGACTGATCTGTCACTACCATGGATCACAGCCAGGCAACAAGCATATTCACTCTCAACCCCTCACACAGAAATGTAGGCATGGAGTAGGATGAAGGCCAAAAGATAGTAGCAATGATGAAGGAAGCGGAGCAGTGTGTTGCAGCATCTCAGGAGCACCTGCTGCCCCTTTAGCATGTCCCACACTGTTGTGCTCCTTGAGCCTCTGGCCCTGGTTCCACACCTTCCCCATCAGAGCTTTCGCCTTGCGCTCCAGAGCTGCCAGAAACCAGTGACACTGCAGGCACATCAGCAACAGGAGAGGCAGGGTACAGTGCACTGCCCCACCCTTAGCAGCTGGCCTACGATAAGCTCTACCACTTGGCTTTGCGCAGTCAGTGTTCTGCATATCTGTTAATAAATTATTACACATTTGTTCACAACAAATCACTGTTTTTTACTATAAACTTGAACTTTATCCTTCAGGGTAGAGAAACAAACTGTTTCAGAGGCAGCACATACTGGAATTGTATCTGCCCTTTTGCATGCTGAATTGAAAAGAACACCTTCATATTTACTTTCACACACATTTCCAGCAAACAGTGATGAAAGGCTTTCCACAAAGTTGCCATTTTGTGCCTAGGTTCTGTGTGTAGGTGAAAGAGTTACAGCAGATGCTGACAATGTCACAGGAGCTGCCGGGAACATGCTCATGCAATTAAATACCTACTTGAAAAGATCATTGCAGCAAAGGCTACCACACATGAGGCTGCTCTAGCAAGACCGCAGCTGGCAGCTCAAGGGAGGTGACTCTTTCCCCCTGTTCGACACTTGTGAGACCACACCTCACGTGCCATGTCCACTTTTGGATCCCTCCATACAAAAGACACTGACGTACTGGGCTGGAGCACTTGCTGTATTGAAGAGCAGCTGAGAGAACCGGTCTGTTCAGCCTCAAGAAGACAAGGCCAAGAGTCCTTATTGCTGTCTACAGCTACCCAACGGGTACGGACGAAAGGGAGCCTTGTTCTACTCAGAGGTGGAGAATGAAAGGCAACACGTGCTAGGTGGAAAATCAGAAATTCCCAACTCAATAAGAGGAGAAAAAAAAAAAAAATTACCACAAAGATGGTCAAACACTGGGGCAGGGGTCCAGAAAGCACGTGAGATTTCCATCTTTGGAGATACTCAGAACTCAGCTGCTGAGGGCCCTAAGAATCTGCTCTCGATGGACCTACCTTGAGCAGGACCTCCAGAGGTCTTTTTCCACCAATGCAATTCTCTGATTGCATGAAAAAAAACCCAAACAAAATTCAGGAAAGGGACTTTGCATTGCATTGCAGTCCAACCCTGGGGGGGTGTGCTCCTCTGTAGCTGCTACACACAAAATCTGTAGCCAACAACAGGCAGCAACTGCCAGGGCAGTAATAGAACAGCTCTTGGCAAGTTAAACTGCCCATCTTCACAAGGCAGGTCTGTCTGAAGCGGCTCAGCTAGGTCAGTTTGTGCCAAGCACTGGTTTGATGATCTTAATGGAGCTGCTGACCTCTTATTTTTGCTTGGCTCCTGTAAGACATTAACCAGGCTGGCATTGTGGAAAACACAATGCAGATCTGCAGCACTGATGACACAAGGCATCCATGGTAGCTCTCCAGCCTGCTGCAGACACAATAAAATCCCTTTCTCAAGTCTCCTGAATGGTATTGCATTTGGAGAATCTCATGCCTAAGAAATCTGCCACTATTGGCCACAAACACATCACCGAGAGACATCCAAGACCAAGAACTGTTGGCATGCTGCTGCAGTTTCCCATGCTGCACAGCTGGCTGTTGACATCTCACTCCTCTGTCAGTCAGTTTGGAGTTAACTCAACGGCCACCAGCTTCTGAGGAACTTCAGCAGCTCCCTTTCCTGCTGCTCAGCAAGAAATCTCAATGCTGTTTGTCTGTTACATGTGTAACAGACCTTCATGGAGACTATCCTCTTCCTCCTGAAGTTGTGCCTCTGTTGGTGATTCTCCCATATGACTCTTCTTGCCCTTCTCTCAAACTCTGACGTTGCACAGAACAGGTGACAGCTCACAACCACTGCCACTCCTGAGAAGCTCATGTAAAGCAATCAGGGCAGCTTGCACCAAGGAGTTACGTCTTGCCTTCTGCTGGACGTTGGCCACTACATACAGGCTTGCAGCCTCAGAAGGCTTGATACACGTACCAGACCCCACAGTATGACCAAGCAAGGATCAGCACCGCTCTGCTTCCGCAGCCAGCGGCCCAAGTGAGAGCATGAGTACAGTATCGCTGCAGCAGTGCTAAGGCACAAGTTGTACCCAGGCCTTGCAGCAACACTTTCCAATAGAGCTGCTTCTGGTAGCATTGTCCAGCTTAAAAAGACTTGCATCTCATAGTCAACTGATTAGTCTGGAAGAAGGGATTGCGGGGATATTGGCAGACATCACTGCATTTCGTGCTCTTCCACTCCTTGCCACAACACTCCAAACTCCCGCGGCACGCTGTAACGGGGGGAAATCTATACACTGGTACTGCCACCAAAACCAACATGTCTACTCACAATGTCTATAACTCTTTATAGAGTCTGATTTCCCAGTAATTTCCATTTGAGCTGCAAAAGCCTTGGAATTGCGGGCATCACCTGTCACTCCATACCGACAGCAAAGCTAACCCAAATGATGCACACGCATACAGTGTGGAACAGGAACGTCCCAGTGGGATGATATTCTCTTGCACATCTACTGCTCATCCAGATAAAACAGAGAAAACAGCAAGATGCGTAAAGAGTTTAAATATTTCAAGGGACAGAGGGGTGTTGAGCAGCAAAGGGTGTTGCAAATGTAGATGTACACACTTAATCATTCAACAATCAGTGCACACGGCCAAGTAACCAGGGATCAGCTGTCCCACAGTAACTGCCTGCGCACAAGCTCAGCCTGAAGTAAACACGAAGCAGTTCAGCTTAATTTGAGCCGCTTCCATTACCAGCTAACGCAAGTCAGGCTACCCTGCGTTTGTCACAGACAGTGAACACGGACATGAAAGTTGCCGTGTTATATCTGTGAGTTTAGAGTGACAGCGTGTCAGTCTTTGGAAACCTGATCACATACCTGACTTTAAGTCTTTTTTTGTTTGTTTGTTTGTTTGTTCTTTTGTTTTGACTTGCTGAGGTGCTTATACAGATCTTTCCTGAAAATACTCCCCAGACCTTGGTAGGGGATGCCAGTTCAGCATAGGTTTGTGTGCTCATCTCAAAGATTCAAATTGTTTGAATGAGGCAGAGTATCATCTGGCAAGTGAACAAGTTTTTTTTATTTGCTGTTATTTTTCTTTATAACATTCATAGCTCAAATACTTCCATAGTGCCTACACGAGCCAGAAATCTACGAGAAAAACACAACATTCAAATGCATTAAACAATTTCAGGACCCTCAGCTTAGTCACAGCAATGTGGACAACGAAGTAGTTAGATTTGTTTGTTGTACAGCTGGTTCAGGAGACTGTACGTGTTAGGATACAAGAGTATTTTGAAAGAAGCAAGCAAGCCTGTATAATTTTAGAATACAATCAAACGGGATTACTCCCATGCCTGGATTTATCTGGAAGGCCAAGCAGAAGGGAGATTAGACGCTCACCAATCAATTTTACTGGCATAGTTAATTTGTTAATCTTGAGGGCCATGCAATGTAGTTTACTCCTGTGCATTTTAAATACCAAATGAAAGTGGTGTTTGATATTAATCCAAATTACTAGACCAAAGGGCAGAAGAGTTCTGAGACATGAGGAATTATATAAGGAGATGGGCACTTGGTTTACTCCATTCGGAGCTTAGGCCATCCTTCCCTCAGCACAAGAACACCACCTGTTCTTGAGCTGTAAAGAAATAAAAGAAAGTTCAGTACTTTTAAGAACATATCTATGCTCTGCAATGTGCATACAAGCCCCAGAAAACCCTAAAAAAACCAAAAAAAAAAAACAAAACCAAAAAAACCCCCAACCCTAAAAGTAGTGAATTGGTCTCCTGTGGAACTGGAAGTAATATAATTTGGTCAACCAGTGTGGGTATTTCTAGCAGTGCATTGCTTTCCATGTTACTGCCATTTCCTTAGGCCAATCCATTAAGATTCCTGCCCTTTTTGAATTTAAAATTACCCTTATCAGTCAAGCACTTTCTCCTACATGCTAACCAGGGTGCTCAACTGAAGCAAAAAAAAAAAAAAAAAAATTAATGGAGAGGGGGAAGCCTGCTTTAGTTCCCTTCTCCTTGAGGTGCCCAGAGAGACCAAGAACTAGGCTAGATTGGGGGAGGGTCATGCACCTGATTTTCATGAAATCCCTAGCAAATGCTCTGGAGCAAAGCTGATGGAATCTCACACTGGAGCAATTCAAAACTCTTCAGAACAGGTGGAGGAGAGGCAGAGTAATGTGCTGGGTCTGGAAAAAAGGGAACAAAACAGAAGGCACCCCCTTTTAGCAGTTACCTCTTGCTCTGATTCCTTACGGGCTGTCAAATCCCCACAGCTGAATGCACCACTTAAACATTTCAACGGATACGTACTCCCAGTCAACTCACTGTAAGTTTATACTACACTGAGCCAAAGCTGCTGTGGTAAACTAAGCTCCTGACCATTCTGTGAGTCACATATAACCTCAGTTACAGGATAGGAGAACTTTGAGACCGGCAAGACATTTTCCTTTAAACCCATGATGCAACAGGATTTTAATCTTCCTTAAAGATTTCTCTGCCCTTGGACACGTATTTCAAAATCAGCACTGCAAGCTGAACTATTTGTTTTCCTCTCTACGCTCCACAGAATCAGATGGATTATGTTTTCTGTCCTGAAAACAGAAATCTGATCACATTCAGGTTAACATTTATTCTTATTAGATCATGAAGTTGGACAGCCAAATGTCGTCTCACAGACTGAGAATGGGGGAGAGAGAGGAAACAGCACCTGTAGAGAAGATGTGTGTAGAGCAACAGTACACAAAAATTAAACACGCTGCTTCTGATATTGAACAACAATGTTTGGTCATGTACACTTTAGAATAGAACTGAAAAATTACAGGAAACTTACAGAAAACTAAGAAGAACAAAAGTAGTCTGGGTAGAAAAAGAGTAAACTTGCCAAGAAAAGTGAAGACATGCTAAAGGGACACAATTAAGTCATTCTAAAGAACAGTGCTGTATAGCTTTGCCTTCCAGGTTCATCATTCAACAACAACGGGGAGAACCGATACCGAAAAAGCTAGGAAAACATTTGGCAGTGAGAGCTGATCCTTGAACGCTGTACCGACATAATCCGTAATACCTCTGGATCCTATCAGCTCAACTGAAGGCACCGTGTGGTGATGCTCTCGCAGTGGTCAGCCCCGTAAGAAGGATTGATCCTGCTCTGGCAGGGGGATCTGAGCTTCTCTTTTCCAGTATGCTAGGAATTTATTTTAGCACAACCCATCATCTTATTTGTTTCTTCTCTCTAAACCAAATGTATTTCAATATATGTGATGTTACAGAATTATCACTCAAAGCAAAAGCATTGTTTCAATCAAACTTGGCATCTACGTAAAGAATACCATAAGTAGAGAAGACAAACATTTAGTACTAAATCATCTAAAAAATCCTTTCCTCTTCAATTCTATGACTTTCTCTGGTGTCTTACAGTTTATGAATATCACTGACAAAAAAAAATTTGAAAAATAGCTATTAGTCATCTGAAAGTTGATGTACGGAGAAGTAGCAACAGTTTTTGTTGTTCTTCAAGAAAAAAAAAAGAAAAAAAAAAAAAAAAAAAAAAAAAAAAAAAAAAAAAAAAAAAAAAAAAAAGGTGCGTACACCAGGCAAGAGGAGTATTCTCTCCATTACTTTGCTCTTGGGGAGGTTTCTAAAATAATCCGGATGTATGACAGAGCTGAGTGTAAATACACAGAAGATATTTAACTTGAAGGAAAAGGGAACAAACAATGGATTTATTTTATGGACAATCCAGTCGCTGGATCCCCATTATCCCAAATATTCTGCAGTCTGCATTGTCACTGTGACCACGCAGGCCTAGTTGGCCCTGTTCCACAAACACATCTGAACTCAGCTAGTTACCAGGCAGTACTAACCAGTAACACCTCCCACACTACCGACAGACGCGTTCAGATTTTTAAGTTTTCCTTTTAATCACTCACACTCCTAGAAATTTAGCACTAAGCTTAAATACAACATGAAGTCATGCACTAAGTGTTTTTATGTGGAAATTCAGAAAGCTACAAGATTCCAAGATTGACTTTGTGGGTAAGAAGAGAGCTAAAGCGCCTTCACTTGATTTGTGTGAAGATTGGCATGGCGATACATAGAGCTATAAACCTATTTCTGTACAAGTCTTTGCCTGGACCAACACTTTGAAATAAGACTGGTTAAAATCTACAGACCTCAAAGCAAGTAATTCACACACACGTGATCTTACCTTAAGATTTATAACTCTTAGCACACCATAAAACATGGCTATTATGAACTAACAGGTGAAAAGTTACTTCCCTGAGAGCTACAACAGAAGCACCTCTGACCACAAAAAAAGTTTTGAGGTTGTCCAGTGTGGGAAACACACATCTCCCAAAGTTGCTGTTGCTGTCTGGCTAACAGAGCACCTTGCATACGATCTCTACAACATTTTTGTCTCAACTTTGCAAGCCTATCTTTGATGTGTATGAAACCTCACGCTAAGAATTATTTCATCTTTCATTTTAAGCTTGCAGGAAAGCACAGAATCTCCCCGTAGGACAGATGAGCGAAGTGAACGCCAACAAACTGTAAAACAAGATTACACGGAGCCATCTGTTCCAACACTGAGCCTGTTGAGAAGTCTCATCTCACACAGACTGCTGGTCTGACGCGGGCCAGAGCCTACGTGTAACAGGTAGAAACCACTCTCCCGTTGTGTTCCTAATTCACACTTCCAAAACTTCAAGCAACATCCAAGTTTCCTTCACGTTGCCAGCCCAAAGGTTCAGTTGGAAATGCACGCGTCCTTGATTAAGACATACAGCAAACTTTTACGAATGATCTGGAAGGAGAAGGCGAGCAGATGCACACCACCAGCCTAACTCAGTCCAGCCTCACAACACGGAGCCATCTGAACCCTGTAACCTTGTACTCAGCAGAAGGCTTTCTTCCAGTCCAGCCTTCCCGCCAAGGCGCCTCAGCAGTTGGGAACCCAGCTGGCCCTCCCTTCGGGGGTAAGCGATGCTCCTAATCGCCCCACAGCAAATAAAGTGAACGGAGCAGCAAAGGGCAGACGGGGGAGAAGAGGCTGCACCCCCCTTTCACCTGGAGCCGCCTGTCCGACCAAGCTTGTCCCGCCGAGGCCGGGGACAGGAATACCGCAGCTAAAACCCACTTTGTCCCCGCGCATCGGGCCCCCACGCCACCCCCCCCACACACACGGCAAGTCGTGCGTGGGCCACCGCCGCGGCCCGCTGCCCGCAGCCCTCGGGGAGCCCTTTCCCGGCGGGAGAACGCTACCGGGGCCGGGGAGGGAGCGGAGGGGGGAAGCCTGCCCCGGGGCCGAAGGGGGGGTGATTTCGGTAGCTTCTGCCGGTGCTCTTACCCAGCATGAGGGGGCTGAGGCGCCGGGCCATGCCCTTGGACAGGTCGTACACGTAGAGCTTGACGGGGTGCAGGGCCAGCGGCTCCTCCATGGGGACGCGGGCACGGCCGCCGAGGAGCAGCCGGAACCCTGTCAGACACCGGCCGGGCGTTGGGAAGCGAAGGGGAATAGCGGCCCCGGTCCCGGTCCCGGTCCCACCGCCGCTCGCGGGTGCGGGGACACCAACTGCCAGGTGACAGACGGAACGTAAAGGGGCGACGCTGCCTCTGCGCATGCGCGGCTGGCCGGCGAACCGGCGGCGGGTGCCCCGTCACTGCGCCGCTCTGCAGCGCGGCGGTTCCGGCCTGGGGCGGGGGGCGTCGCGGAGGCGGAGCTACAGCCCGGTGGGCGGGGAATGAGGGAGCCCCGCCCCTCCCCCGTCATTGGCTGAGGCAGGGCGGGCAGAGCTCCCTCCCGCAACCAATCCCGACGGAGGGGAGGGGCGGCTTTCCGCGGGCGGGGCAGGGCGCGGCTCCCTTCCTCTCTCGCCATTGGCCAAAGCTACCGCGGGAGGCGGGTCCTGGGGTGAGCGGCAGGCCGCGGCGCGCGGCCGCGGCGGTTGGTTGAGCGTTGGGCTGGGGTGGGAGCGGGCGGGTGCGGGGCCTGGCGCCGTGCGGGAGCCATGTCGGAGTGGGTGTCCTACTACCGGAGCGAGGGGCCGGAGGAGGAGGACGAAGCGGCGGACGAGCAGCAGCAGCAGGAGGAGGGGGCTGAGGCGGTCGGTAAGGACCCACTACCCCCTCGCGGAGGGCGGCCTGGGGCCTGCTGCCTTCGGGGGTCAGCGGGAGGAGGAGGCCTCTGCTAAAACTGTGTGTGTCCTCCCCCGTTTCCGTAGGGGACTACAGGTTCTCAGGTCGGGACAGCCTGATTTTCTTAGTGGATGCCTCGAAGGCCATGTTTGAGTCCGACGGGGACGAGGTGACTCCCTTTGATATGACCATCCAGGTAAGGCTGCTGGGGGTGCTTCGTGGGTACAGCTGCCGGGCTGTCGCTCTGCCTCATCCGTCGGCGTAAGGCGGCTCAGTTTGCTGAGTAGCTGTGGGTTTGTAAAGATCTGTTGCCTGGTGAGCCGTGTCCAGAGCTCCGTCGGGGAAATGCCTACAGAATGAGCCATCAGTCTGCCACCAGGTTGGTGTATTTGAGAATTGTTTATTTCACAGATCATGCACCTCTGTAATGTTCGCTGTTACATGCACCTGCTGCCAGAGGCTCTAGGAAAACCCCAAGAGTGTGGCAGGGTTTCCCAGCTCTCTGGCTATGAGTCCACCTAATGCCACCATGGGTGCTGATATTCCCCAAGTGGGAGTTCATCCACCTGTGGAACTTGGGAAGCATCCTTCTCTAGAGCCCCACCCTCCTCCTCTCCCTTGCCTCTCTATCTTCCTTGCTCCAATGGATTATCTCTGCGCAACAGGTTGCCCAGAGAGGTGGTGGATGCCCCATCCCTGGAAACATTCAAGGCCAGGTTGGACGGGGTTCTAAGCAATCTGGTCTAGCTGGAGATGTCCCTGCTCCTTGCAGGGGGGTTGGACTAGATGGCCTTTAAAGGTCCCTTCCAACCCAAACTATTGTATGATTCTGTATGATTCTATGAAAAATATATAAGGCTGTGTACTGAAAAAGATCTCTTGAAAAACAAGATCCCAAATTATTTATCCTGCTGAAATTTAGCTTAAAACATTTGTTACAGTTTTTCTGTTTGCTCAAGTCTACTTGTATGAACTGCTAAATGCGAAAGACAAAACTTTTGCAGCCTTACTGCGACTGGTGTTCTTCGTATTTTGACCTGTGTGCATTTGTTTTTCAGTGCATTCGGAATGTGTATACCAGCAAAATTATTAGTAGTGACAGGGACCTGTTAAGTGTTGTGTTCTATGGTACAGAAAAGAACAAGAACTCAGCAGATTTCAAGCACATCTACGTTCTTCAGGAGCTGGACAATCCAGGTAAAGGCAGTGAAGTGATATGAAGGTCATGTAGAAAGATAGAGTAAGGAAGTCTGTGTGGTAGTGTTGTCAGTCACTAGCCTCTCTGAAAACAAAGAGCTATCAGATAAAAAAAAATGTTCCTATTACTGAGATACGCATTGTGGGGGAGATATTTTTAGAAATTTACTGAAAGTTTAGAACCTTGGTGGGAGCTCAGGTTTTTTTGTATTATAGTTGGTTCGAATCCCTTTCTTATGTCTTTTCTTCTGTTTTAATGTGGTGGTTCACTTGCTGTCAGCTAAAGCTAAGAGGATCTCAACAGAACTCTTGAAAGCCCATCATCATTCTAAGGCATCATCTACTGTTATCCACCTTAGGTGCAAAGCGTGTTCTAGAGCTGGACCAATACAAGGGTGACGAAGGACGAGTACTTTTCCGTGAGACCTTTGGCCACAATGCTGACTATTCACTGGGTGAAGCACTCTGGGCCTGCTCTAATCTCTTCAGTGATGTTCAAGTCAGACTGAGCCACAAAAGGATCATGCTCTTCACCAACGATGATGACCCTCATGCCAATGACAGTGCTAAAGCCAAGCTGGCCAGGACCAGGGCTGGTGATCTGAGAGACACAGGTCATTGTTTTTCCCTTTATTTTTTGGGCAGAATAAAAGTGATGTATCCTCGCAGTAGATGTTAACAGCATTGCAAGTTTGTGATGGGAAAAGAATGCAATATCATCTGGGGATTGGGGAATCTTTCTGAAGCTCTCTAAATTAGGAATTTGGTATCTAATCTGAAATAGAAAACCTGTTATCCAATCTGGGATCCAACAACTAATGCTTACTTTCTAGGATTTCTTTTTCTACTCTGATAGTATAAATCAGGACTTGAGAAGGCTGTGGAAAACAAACTATTTCATTGTTCCACCATTTTCCAGGAAGGGAATAATAACACTAGGTTAACGCAAAAGGAGAATTATTTTAATGGCTACATTTTGAATTATCTGAGGGACAGCCACCTGAGCTCGGAGACTAGAGAGCAAATGCTTCCTTAGTTCAACTGTGTAGCTGAGATAACCAGTGGTTTTGGAATTAGCAGATGTGCTGGATGTAGAGCCTGGGAGGCTTCCTTAATCCATTAGCCCTTGTAACTGGGAAGGGAGAATTTCTGAACTCTTTACTTCCCTCTATGCCTGAGATAAGATTACGTTTTATAGGAGCTTGTCAGAGCTGTTTCATATACAGTGTTGTCCAGATTCTTAACTAGCGAGGAACTATTTTCCATACTACATTGTTTTGACTGAAGTTGAAGAATGTCTTTTGCCTCTTTCCCTAGAAACTTTTACTTCTAATGCAGATGACAATTTGGAGCTTATTCTTGCCTTTAATTCTTTCCTTAGATAGAGAAATCAGAGAATGAAACATGACAATGTAAGAAAAAAGCAGTTTCTGTGATCCTTCTCCTATCTCTTCCGTTGTTTCCAGGTATCATCCTGGACTTGATGCACTTGAAGAAGCCTGGAGGGTTCGATATCTCTTTGTTCTACAGGGATATCGTAAACATAGCAGAGGATGAGGACCTTGGGATCCAACCTGAGGAATCAGGGAAACTGGAACATCTCATGAAGAAAGTACGAGCAAAAGAGACAAAGAAGCGGACTTTAGTAAGGTTTGTGCCCAGTTATGATATTTCATTCAATGGAGGCACCTGATGTTATTTTTAGGCTGCATCTCACCTCCTTCTTTTGGAATGATTGCTCTACAAAGGCATCAGTTCTAACATTCCTAAATCTTGATTCCTTAGTCCAAGATTGGTGTTTCTTCTGTAGCTTTCAAGGATATTTGTCCTTGGTGGATGGCAAGAGTGAAGCTAGGCCTCCTTTTTTCCTCTGTGTGACATCTCCTGTATTGAGTTTGGCCAGAAATGATAATTTTTAAAAAAATTACTTTATTGCTGAGTAAAATACAATGGTTAGGGATGGAAGGGACCTTCAAAGGTCATCTAGTCCAGCCCCCCTGCAAGGACCAGGGACATCCCCCACTAGATCAGGTTGCTCAGAGCCTCATCCAACCTGGCCTTGAATGTTTCCAAGGATGGGGCATCCACCACCTCTCTGGGCAGCCTGTTCCAGTGTTCTACCACCCTCAGTGTAAAAATATTTTTTCCTTATACCCAGTCTAAATCTACCCCCTTCTATTTTAAAACCATTCTATTTTAAAACCCTTTGTCCTGTCACAACAGGACTGAAGAGTCTCTCCCCATCTTTCTTGTAGGCCCCCTTGAGGTACTGGAAAACCTCTCTCAGGTCTCCCCGGAGCCTCCTCTTCTCCAGGCTGAACAGCCCCAACTCTCTTAGCCTGTCCTCACAGGAGAGGTGCTCCAGCCCTCTGATCATCTTCGTGGCCCTCCTCTGGACCCTCTCCAACTGGTCCATGTCCTTCTTGTGTTGGGGG
Source organism: Tetrax tetrax (assembly GCA_009806455.1). NCBI lineage: Eukaryota > Metazoa > Chordata > Aves > Otidiformes > Otididae > Tetrax > Tetrax tetrax. Next base: position 368,704 of record WHYT01016703.1, read on the forward strand.
ATCCAGAACAGGACCCAGTACTCCAGGTGGGGTCTCACCAGAGCAGAGTAGAGGGGGAGAATCACCTCCCTCGACCTGCTGGCCACGCTCCTCTTGATGCAGCCCAGGATGCGGTTGGCCTTCTGGGCCGCAAGGGCACATTGCCTGCTCGGGTCAAGCTTCTCATCTACTATCACTCCCAAGTCCTTCTCCTCAGGGCTGCTCTCGATCCATTCTCCGCCCAGCCTGTATTTGTGCCTGGGATTGCCATGACCCAGGTGCAGGACCTTGCACTTGGCCTGGTTGAACTTCATGAGGTTGGCACGGGCCCAGCTCTCCAGCCTGTCCAGGTCCCTCTGGATGGCATCCCTCCCTTCCAGCGTGTCGACTGCACCACAGAGCTTGGTGTTGTCTTACAAAAAAATCTGCACCATGTAAAATGGTTAGTTTATAGTGAAATCTGATTGAAATTAGTCTTTTCTTACCAGTGTTAACTTAGAAAAATTTCATCTCACTGTGACTGGTAGGTATTTTGGCCTGTTATGAAGTAGTTCTATGTGACCAGTCTGTCTAGGCACTTGATGTGGTTTCACACAGCCTTGATATTTATGATCTCCTACTCAACGATTAGAGACACTTTACAGAGAGATTAAAGGGATCTTGACAAAGCAGATAAAAGGTATTTTTGGAACCACGTACTTCATAATGTTTTTTTAATGAGTGAGTTTACAGCAGAATGATGTCAAAGCACAGTAAGGGAATGAACTTCACGGCCTACTGGGTTTTTTTAATATATGTTTCAAACAAATCCCAACCTGAACTGTTGTCACTGGCATTCTTGCTCCTGCTCACAGCTTTATGTTCCTCAAGTTTTCTAATAACTGAGGAGAAAGAATCCTGTACCAGTGATACCTTTTAGAGGAGAGGAAGTAACGTTCACAGTAATTCACTGTTCTGCTCTTGAAGATTACTACCAATTTTAAACCTTTACTTCTGAATTTTTTTTTCTAACTTCTGATTATTGTTTTCCTAAATCATGGTGGTGTTTGTCTTGATGGGGTTCTTTTGGGGAATTTTGCCTTCTATGTGAACAGCTGTGTGAATTCAGGGGTCACGTTGCATTAAGCACAAGTGGGGGACACAAATGTGAACTTGTCTTGTGCTCTGCTTGAGCATAGCTGCCCTTCAGAGTGAAAAAAGGTGAAAGAAATATGGTAAATTATTTGTGTTTAAACAATTTTTATGATGAGAAGTGGCAGTGTTGCAAGAATGTTTTTATACAAGTGAGATTATGACTCAAGTAATAGCATACATGTGATTTTGGGGGAAGAGAATAGGAGGAGGTTAGAGAAAATAAGTTATCTGAGGAGATTACTTTCTTTTGCAAAAGTTATTTTTGGAAGTCTCAAGTCTATATCTGCTTTTTTTTCCCACAGGTTAAATCTGTATCTGGACAAAGATCTGTCGCTTTCTGTTGGTGTTTACAACCTCGTTCAAAAAGCTTATAAGCCATATCCAGTGAAGCTTTATCGGGAAACTAATGAACCAGTTAAAACAAAAACAAGGACGTTTAATGGAAAAACAGGCAGCTTGCTCCTGCCTAGTGACACAAAAAGAGCTCAGGTAAGGTATTGATTATATACCTGCTTTTTCCTGTCTCCGATGTGGTGAGGAGACGCTGATTCTCTTGCTGCTTTTGTTTGTTTTTCACTTTCAAGATCAGATGCAGAAATATTTACATCTATATGCACCTGGGGATAACCTGGTCGCTGTGTAAGCTATGCAGAGTGAGAGTGGGTTGTTTCTCTGGCGTGACTGTCAAGGGAAAGCATAGCTGCTGGTGGAAGTGCACTCAGGAACACATTATTTCTTTCTCTAAGGCCGATCCATGTTGTCAGAAGCTGGCCTTATGTGGCCTTGTGTTGTCTTTTGATTCATTAGGAACAGAATTTGTCCATTTTATTAAACATACAAGTGTGAATCACAGTGGGGGGTTAGAGCTGTTTTGTAAACAACAAAAAAGGCATATTACCTCTTATTTTTTATTATTTTGTTCTTTGTTTTGCCTTCTTGCTTGATAGTTTGGCTGATGTAGACGGAATGTTACGTTCTGTTCAGGTACAGCCTTATTTCAAAGCAGGATATGCAGTTGCTAGGTATATTGTCACAAGCACACTTTGTGTATCCTTCCATACCAAAGGCTCCTGAAGTTGTCTTAAGATTAAATATTAAGTTTATTTATACTGGACATTAGTTTATTGAAATAAAGGACAGGAGATGAAGAGAAAGCTGAGCATCAAGCCCTGGTATCTAACTTCAGCAGCTGGACTACAATGTGTTTTTGTGACATCCGTGTGATGCTTCAGAAGGGTTGTTTCTTGGTTGCTGTTTCTGCCAGAAGTAGGTTACGGACCTCTGAAAATGCCTGGTCCAGCCCAACCCAGAGCAAGAGTCACAAAACCAGACCAGGTTTCTCAGGGTGTGTTTGGGACAGCTCTGAAGAACTCAAAGGATGAGATGTGACAGCCTCTCTGTGCCAGGGCTTAACCACTGTCTTAAGAAAGTGCATTTTGCTAATATCCGGGTGGAATTTGTCTTAGGAAAATGGTCACAGACTGTGACTTACCATTTCAGTGTGCACTAATGATGAGAGTTTGCTCTGTGTTGTCTGTAACCCTCTTTTCAATTGTGGAAGACAGCAATTGCATCCTCTTCCTGGCCCTTCCCTCCCCCCACAATTTTTTTAACGCTGGCAGCACTCCTATCTGCTCTTCCCTGGTTTAGACATACGGAAACCGCCAGATTGTGCTGGAGAAAGAGGAAACAGAAGAATTAAAACGGTTTGATTCTCCAGGCTTGTTTCTGATTGGCTTCAAACCACTTTCAATGCTGAAACAGCACCACCATATCAAGCCCTCCCAGTTCATGTATCCTGAGGAGTCCGTAATAAGTGGTAAGTAAAGGGAGCAAGAAAGCAAGGTTACCCACCTTGCATTAGGGTAGCCACCCAATTCATAGTGTGTTTTAGTGGAGATCATTGAGAGTAAGATCTACATCTAACCTAAAAGCTTGCTAGTGTTAAAAATATGGAATTAATTGTTTACTGCCCTTCTCAGCTGCAGTTAATTCTTGTTTTCTTCAATAGCAGAAGAGCTGATTGGGCTTCACAATTCATCCATCATGACAAGTAGCTAATCAAACTAGGCAGATGTAGTACCAAAATATTTGGTTTTGTCGTTCATGAAAGTGAAGGGTCCTAGTACCTGACAAGAAGGCAAAAGTCATTAAAACAAACAAAAAACCAATCCCCAAACCAGTGAAGATAATTGCTGGTTTTGAGTCCGTATGAGCTAAGAGTGGAAACACAATACAGGGTGTACAGTTGAATTAACAGCACTTTACAGGCTTGTAAACAGAGAAGGAGAGGGTGCTTAGGACTCCTTTTTCTCCCCTTTTTATGTGTATATGTAAGTCTGCTTATCTAGAAATGTAGTATTAATACATCCCAACCTGCAACAGTAAAGAAAAAAACTCCAGCTCCTCGATGTACTGGTAGATAAAGAGGGCTGAGTTACGACCAGATGCTTTGCAGCGTCTGACTGAAGAACCTTTACACTAACTTCTCCAACTTAGCGGTTTCCTGAATCAAAACACCTTACTTGTGTGTCAGTCTTTTCCTGACCACCATATCTGGTGAAATAGAAAGCAAACATGTGCCTCAAGAGAGGAATGTTGCAATCTGATCTCTTAAGTGTGTTACTTCTACATAAGGTCTTATGATGTGCTGCTACTATGATGTCCCACCAGACCAGAAAGAGGCTTTGTAGAGACCTGTTTCCAATTTGCAAATGTATTTCATTGCTCAGATGCTTGTGATTTTACTTCTTTCACCAGAACTCTCACTGATCTGGTCAGGAGAGACAGTAACATTGTCATTTTTGAAGGCTCCCCCTTCTAAAAGATGCTTTTTGCCTCCGGAATATTGCAGGCATCTCAAAGAAGTCACATATATTGAAACTGTAATATCTAGGGTTACATTCCTGAAGAAAGGAGCAGAGCTGTGAACTGACCAATACAGTCCTTGCTTTGCAGGGAGTACAACACTATTTAATGCCTTATTGATGAAATGCTTGGAGAGGGAGGTGATGGCACTGTGCAGATACACCGGCCGCCGGAACACTCCTCCTCGCTTCGTGGCCCTGGTTCCCCAGGAGGAAGAGGTGGATGAGCAGAAAGTGCAGATAGCCCCTCCAGGTATGGGAAGAGAAGCTGCCTTTCCCTGCACGATTGGATGCAATCAGCATAATAGCCTTCTGTATGGTGTAAAAATATTCTTGGTGCTGCTCTCCTTAAAACTCAGGAGAATGCTTTCCAACATCCCTTTTCTTCAGTTTTGTCACTGTAAGCATCTGATGTTGAATCTATTTTTAAAACTGCAGTTGCATCAGTGCTTGCTCAGGTGTAATGTGGCTACAGTATTTTCCTGCCTCCTCTTTTTAGCAGATTCAAGTAACTGACCTAAAAATTAAAATCCTTTTTTTTTTCTGTTTGCTGAAGAGACAGAATGTCATCTTTCCTTGAATTTTATTGTATCCTTGGATACATTTCAAAGTCTTAAATAAATAATCTCACATATTGAGCCTCACACCATACCAGCTGAGTGAGGAATGATCAGGGAGCAAAGGCTGACTCTTGCTCTTTTCCATTTTTTCACCTCTAAGTGGAAAATCCTCTTCTGGGAACGGTGTAAAGTAGGGGAATAATACTGCTTGTGTACAGTGTAAAGCATTTAAAAAATAAAATGTGGGCATTAACTTAATTTTCAAACAAGCCTTTTCCAAACTCATATAACGTGAGAGATGGGGAAGGTGCACAAGTTCATCTCTTGTATGAAAAGCAGGTGACAAGTTTCCAGCTCTCAGCTATGCATTTGGTTTGCATCTCTCTCAAAGAGCCATTAGTAATGTTGGTTATATGTGTTGAGATTGAGTGTCATGCTGTAGGTACTAGGAGGTATTGCGGATTACTGTTGTTTACAGCAAAATAGCAGCTAATCTGGGGAGTCATCAGACCTAGCTAGTAAGCATCTTAGTCTTCCCCATAAATTATTGCTTTGAGGTGATGGTTCTGCATAACTGTTTTCTGCTCTCTCCTCTGTGTAGGTTTCCACATCATTTTCCTACCATATGCGGATGACAAACGGAATATTGATTTTACAGAAAAGGTGCCAGCCAATCGAGAGCAGGTGGACAAAATGAAGGAAATAATTCAAAAACTCCGATTCAAATACAGGTACGTGGAGATAAATTGTGTGCCTGTGGGGTGGTGGCATGGGGACAAAAACACAACACGATTGCTTGCTCTGTTGTGTATGTTCTTCAGCTGTGGTGTCCACAAGATGGGATTCTGATGCATTTTGATGCAAACTGCTTCCCTTTGCAGCAGCTTTGTCCAAACTTTATTCTTAATTATTCTGAATACCCAGGCACCATGTGCATTATGTAGCACGTTCTGGAGCTCTTCATAGAATTGCTCTCGTTTCCAGGGCTTTGTCATTTGTTGCAGAGTTATCAGATTTTATTGTGGTTCTGCAACCGATTGCAGATCAGACCTGGATCGTTTAAATTAGAGCACTTTAGAGAGAATAGTTAGGCCTTTTTCATTATAGATAGGATAAATTTTATGTAGTGCTTTTATGGGAGATTTTTTTTTTCCTAGGTATTTTAAATACCAGCGTAACTGGTATTAAAGTAGAATGCTGCTGTCTCCATTTGTCTCGCACAGCTTTCTAAGTCTCACGCAGCTTTCTAATGTGGTTGATGCAGGATGGGATAGCGATTCAGCAGGTAAACTGAAAAGAGGAAAAACAGTTCTGGTGAGACGGATTGTTACGTGGGAAAGGGGGAAGTTTTACTTTGAAACAGATTGGTGGCAGATCTTATGTGTCTCGTCTTTCTTCTTGACAGCACATTGACATTTTGGGGATTCTTAACAGGACTGACAGCTTTGAGAACCCGGTTTTGCAGCAGCACTTCAGGAATCTGGAGGCTTTGGCGCTGGATATGATGGAACCAGAACAAGCTGAGGATCTTACAAGTGAGAGTTATTGGTGGGTGTGAAGGGAGGTGGGGTAGGGGGCTCTTGGCTTTGTTCGAAGTCAGAGATGTGCTACTACAAACAAAATTTCTTTTAAAAAATATTTTAGTTGTGTGTGGTTCCAAGATGTAGAATTCTGTATGTGTCCATTTTGAAATACTGAAACCTTACTTTCTAATGCTGTCACTTTTAAGATGAAGGAAAAATTGATCACTTTACTCTCCAAAATTAAAATTTAATTATCTTTTTTCCTATGGTGAGAAATGTTTTCTATGAAATTCCTCTCTTCAAGAGTCTAATTAATATTTCAGTCTGATAAATGGGCAGAATTACTTAGAGATTACTCTGCTAGGAGGGAATGATGCCACCTTGTGGCTGTGATATTTTCTGAAAGAATATCTTGTCAGAGGATAGAAACCTACTCCTGAAGGGGAAGTTCCTTTTTTAAAATTAAGTTGTACTCCAGGAATAACGTTAGAGTAACTTTTTGTTACTTCTGAAGTGATACCTGACAAATAATCTAGGTCCCCGTGCTAGATATCATACAAATATGTGACAGAAACAAGCTGTTCTCCTTCAAACTACTTGCAACCTTAGATATAACTTGTTCTATTTTAAATGCCTGAGATTAGACCTGGGTAACTGTGCAACCAGGGTGGAGATCTTCTGTGTCACTTCCACCATGTCAGTTTTGTTCTGCATATGTGTTTCCTGTTCAGGGATATTACATACGTATAATATAAACTCTTGATACTACCAAGAGCTGTAAATTTCTCATTTCTGAATATCATGACATAGATCTTTGCATTTTGCATGCTTGCAAGACACTTGCATGCTAGTTATTACAGAAGCACAATCGTATCTGGCGATGGCCTCGTTTAGACTTCCCTGTGATCGCTTTGTTTTTGAGAGGGCACATCTTTCTCTTTTGCCAGTGCCAAAGAATGAAGAGATGAATCGCAGGCTGGGCAACCTGGTGGAGGAGTTTAAGCAGCTGGTGTATCCCCCTGACTACAATCCTGATGGGAAGGCTGTAAAGCGAAAACAAGGTAAGTAATGATGGTGCAGACATACAACGTGGTCTCTTTGTTCTTTGTTTAGAGGCTTCTGCATTTCCAGTTTATCTTGTAGTTTAGAGAAGCTGCTTGTGCAATAACTCTTTACTCACCTCCACAACACAGTTGACTTATATCCAGCGATGATGCTTAGAGAGCAGAGGATGTTGTGGTATCCAGCTAGAGAACTGCTTGAATGAGAAACTGCATAGTGAAAAAACAGAAGTACAGGAAGCAGAATGGGTAAATTATTGCAAAATATATACTGGTTTATTTTTATCATTATCATTATTAATAACTTTCGTGTTTTCACAACAGGGTAGTGAAATTGTTCATGTTTTAATTTTGTGTTCTTGGTGAGGAAGCAGACTTCTATGCATGGTCTTTTTAGCAAATCCAAGATATGCATTTGTAGGGCTAGATGTCTAAGTAACGCTGAAGTACATGTGTAGTTTAGGAGTCAATGAAACTCTGCTTGAAATGGGAGCATCAGTTAGCTGAGCTCCCTGGGGAATCATTGCATGCTGCTGTCTTGATGGGAATCCCTTAAAAGTTTCATTTGGGGGTGATCTTTCTGTCAGAACACAAAGTTTCACACTTGAGCTTGAGATCACTCTCTTCAGTGAAATTCTACATGACTTAGGTAGTGAGTGACACCTACTTCTTAAAATGTGGAAACGAGGTCTGTGAGTAGGTAGGTAGTTGTTAAAGTACCATGTGCTGATGGCCAATGTATAAGAAACATTGATGTCTTTCTATTGAGAATCTTTTTAAAATCTTGGTGATCTAAAATTTATCTTTCTAGCTTCTGATGGTCAAAATGAGAAGAGGCCCAAGGTAGAAGTCTCAAAAGATGAGCTGCGGAGTCACGTGGAGAAGGGCACTCTAGGCAAGCTCACTGTACCTGTTCTGAAGGACGCATGCAGGCTTTACGGGCTGAAGGGTGGAGGGAAGAAGCAGGAGCTCATGGACACACTAACTGAATACTTTAGCAAGCACTGAGTAGGAGCGGAAGGCCCTGGTTGACTTCTGTCTGCTTGAAATTTTGGTTGTCTCTGTTTAGTTTTGCTGTGGAGGAGAAGGTAACTAAATGTTGCTGAATCTAGTACCGGAGAAATTTTTTATTCTTGGTTACAAAGCATCTCTGCAAAGTTGGATCCTGTTCACAGGAGCCAAAAGCAGAATTAAATTCCCTGCTAACTCAGGTCACCCATTGCAAGTGAACACACTTGTTCCTTCCTGGTTTGTTAATAAAAGTTATTTTGGACTTGTTACTTTGCAACACTGGCTATACCAACTTTGCTCGGTGAAGACAGCAAAACTCACTTCAATGTGAGTAAGAAAACAGAAGCCTCTGTGTTAGTGGCACCACAGGAATTCAAGCAGCAGGTCAAGTCAGTGTGCTAACAATAACATGTATGTTATTCTCCTGCTCTCCAAAACAGCCCATCAGTATCAGTACTGGTAATCAAATCGGGTTCTTTTCCACCATTGGTGTTACAAAGATGACTAGCAGATCAGAAATGAGAAAATCATTACTGGGAAGCAGTAGCCAGTCCTTTGGGGAAAAGGCCAGCACTTCACAAAGCTACACAGCCAGGTCATCCATTTTTAAATGGTAATAGCAAAAGCTGGTTTAAAAAAGGAAAGAATAAAAAAAAGGTCACATCCTGTGGAAGGCTGCAAGCCCTTACCCCAGTTAAATTACTGAGATGGCATAGAGCTTTTCCACCCCTGTAGTGAGTATGAGTCAGACTATTGTGCAGGCTTCTGTACTCAAATCTGTGCTTTAAAAATAGAAAAATAGCAAGTTGTGGAGAGTAGCCCTTGTTATATCCAGTATTTTTATTTTTTAAATCATACCTACCAAGGCTGCATCTGGGGCTATGTTTTGGTTTTTAAACTTCCATCCCTGGCATGTGCCACCTGTCTTGCAGTGCAAGATGACTAAAACCAATAAACAGTCATTGCCCTTCCTCTAGGAAACGGTACGAAATGTTTAGCTAAGCTGTGATTTTCTATGGGATGCAAACATGGGATACGCAAGGTATGCATTTTGGTCTGCGTGGTGTTTTTAGTGTTCAGGGATTTCCTATTAGGAAACTTTCTGAAGCATGAAGTCACATATTGAGGTTGTGCCTGTGCTGTAGTATGGCACGTGTATCATGAGAGGCAGCTGTGACCACTCTCTTGGCGCTGTGACCACCCTACCCGCGCCAGCACGCTGCTCACATCCACCGCCACAGCTCCTCTCGAAAGAGCAGCCAGCCCATGTCGAGTATGGAAGCTACGTAGTCTATTATACTTTCAGCCAGCCTGCATTAGAGTAGTGATTTTTTTAATAAAGATTTGTTCAGAGCAATCCATTTATTTTGCCCTTCAGCAAAGAAGTTACTGTAAATGCCTGTTTTAGCAAGACTTGAACGATTGAACGCAATAAAACAGCGAGACTATCCTGTCCTTAATTCTGTGAATTTTCATTCCCCAAATGCCCTTGTTAACTTCTCTCTTGGCTTGCTAACCCCCAGGCACAGTATGTTCCAGACTTTGGAAGATTATGACATGTTGTGTCTAGGTTATTAGATTTTCTTCCTGGCTTTTTTTTTTTTTTTTTTAAAGTAGGCAATTGCATTAAGCAGAAGTTCAACAGGGATGGTGATGGAAGGCTTCAGAGCAGGAACTTAAGACAGTTTTGCTTGCTCAAGAATCCTTTATTTCTGCTCCTTATGTACTTTGTCTTACATCAGCTGTCTTGGCATGGTATAATAGGGCAAGTCCTCTGCAAAGCTGTGGTCTTAAACACAGCCAGCTCAACAGTCAGCATCAGTAGGAGGGAACAGCAGCATTTCTAAACTTCATACAAATGAAAGGACTCCAAAATCTTTGTATTAAGTTCACCTCAGCAAGGATATCAATTATCAGCCATTTACAAAAATATACAGACGTGATTTGTCTTCAGTCTTGTGAGCTGATTTCATCTGCTCGGGCTGTACTTACTAAAGGTATGAATTTAGTCCCTCTGTGGACACAGTAGAAAACTTATTTTCCCTTCTGCTGTTGTACCTATTGATCTTTCCCCACTAGCTTTGCTTTAGCATCCTGCAAGAGCAGGCAGGTTTGACATGACCCATTCCAACACAGAGGTTTACACTCTCCTGCTCAGAGCAGCAAGTAGATTTATTATACAGCACGCATCTAACAAAAGCTAGCTCCATAAAACCACCACTAATCCAGAATGCTGGTGGTGCTTCACGCTTTTCCAGAATGTGAATTATCTAATGTTCTCTTCTTGAGACACAGGTTGATTTATCTGAAAAAGGAGTTGCTCTCTGATGCCTTGGCCGTGACGTAAAAGGTTCATCTTCAGTCAGGTGACTACAGTACAGCAGCTTCCCTAAAAGCATGAGGTACAAGGTACTTGTTCGCCACAGCAGGCTGCTCTCTACCCTGTGTTTTGTACTTAAAATAGCCTAGGAAGCCCCAGCTCACTAATACAATCCAAGCAAAGAAGACTGAAGGAGTGTGAACTGCTGCACTGCAGTGGCCTTTAGGCATCTGAGCAGTTTGGCTTTACAAGCAGGAACACTTCAGTTAGCTGCAAATGCTTCCCTGAGGGAACGACAATTACATTTAGCTTTGTCAGCAGTTTTATTTTTCTTAAAAAGTCATTACTTAAAAAAATAAGCGATAAAGAGATATCCTCTTGTGTACTGCCATAAGATTTCTGCTCCCCACACACCTCTTGGAGAAGTCTCATCTAGTTTAAAGAAAAGGGGTTGTGCTATGTGTACTGATCCTGACCCCATCCGCTGCGACACAGTAGCTGCTGCCTGCCTTACACACCACCTACGCCGCTCCATCACGGAAAGCAACAACTCCAGCAGTCTGCGTGCACGCGCCGTGCGGGGAACCAACGTGCCTTGTCCTCAGCAGAGTAAACCCTTCGGAAACACAGCGCTGCTCGCAGCTGTTAGAGGCTGAAGCTTAGCAGAAATACTGCAACGCAGAGGAAGCTGCTGGGTGGGTTAAAAAAGCCCTAGGCAGGCAAGCACGGAGATAAGAGGGGGAATTTTTTTTTTTCTTTTAAACAAACAGGAAATACAGTTGTACAATCACTTTTCAAGAAGTAATACAATGAGAATGAACATGTTGGAGTAGAATAACAGAAAAGGGGGTGGGGAGAGGCAGAAACACTAATAATTAAGCCATTATTAAACAAAAATGTGTTTTGAAATGAAACACTGATATAAAAACTATCATCTCAACTGAAGCTAGACATTAATTCCCTCCCACTTCAACTTTCCTATTCCACATACGCTTAAACTCATGGGCATTTAGACCAACAGTCTTTCTATAGCTTGCTGGACAGACTGGATCTGAGGTTTTAGCTGTGATCCTTCCTTGATGGTGATGGAGCAGGCGATGACAGGCCGGGAAACACCGCATGCCCGGCCCAGGGCTTGCTTGGAGCGCACAAACACATAAGGTACGTTCTTGTCCTCGCAGAGAAGAGGGAGGTGCAGGATGATCTCCAAGGGCTCCGCGTCTGCCGCCATCACAATGAACTCTGCTATCCCGCGGTTCAGTGTTTTGGTGGCTGTAAAAGAAACTGAGAGGTAAGTCTAGGTCCTTCTGGAAAGCACACCCAGTGAAAAACAACTTACTGTCTTCCTGAGCGCACAGGAAAAGGGACAAGTTGCAGACTGTGACTATTGCCTCAGGGAGATTCTGGGGACACATTGGAATTTTACAGGTTGCCCCACCCCCTGCTGCCCCAGCTTATGAGAGGGGGTTTAAGCCATGGGACATGGGTCCTGAGAGACTGCGGAGTTTCCCTTCTTAGGGATTGGGGTTTTTTTTAAAAGTTTAACTAGGCAAAGCCCTAAGCAACTGTTAAGGGAGCCACTCACTGAGCAGGTTGTATTAGAGACCTCCAGAGGTCTCCTCAAACCCAAATCTTTTCATGATTCTGAACTGGCTAGGCACCTGGTCATCGCAGTGCCACACCACTAGAGTACCGATGATCACAGGACCTGCACCAGGAACACAGTTTGGGCATCTACCAGAACTGTATACAGATGTTGAAAAGATTACAGCTTAGTTCTGTCCCTGAATATTGCTCAAGCAGGCTAGAAGGAGGGAGGAGAGGAACACTTGAAACATCCAAATCTACATAACATTAGCAGCCCAGTGCTAGAAAGAAGAGAATCTCTGACCACAGCTTCTGACAAAGTCCTTGCCATGATTTCTAGCACACTTCACAACACAAAGGTCTCACCTTCATTGGCTCCCTTGCGTAACTGCTTATAGTTGCAGGATTGCTGCACAAGATCCAGTAGTGTTTTGGTGAGCTGGGCATCAGCCAGGGGGTAAGCTTTGGGATTTACCTCTGCCTCACTCTAGAGAAAGGAAAAAGTAAAGAGTATTAATTACAACAGAAGCAAAGGGGGCTTTGTTCTGAACAACAGTATACAGGCATCATTTCCACCACAGATATTGACTACTGGAGTCACTGGGCAATTCTAGAAATCCCACTGTGTTTTATTTATAAAAAGGGATTCTTGTCATATTCAAAGGAGACAGTCTCTCTACTCGCATACAGAATTTAGATCATAGGATAGCTAGGGTTGGAAGGGACCGTCAAAGCTCACCTAGTCCAACCCCCCTGCAAGGAGCAGGGACATCTCCAACCAGATCAGGTTGCTCAGAGCCCCATCCAGCCTGGCCTTGGATATTTCCAGGGATGGGGCATCCACCACCTCTCTGGGCAACCTGTGCCAGTGTTCTATCACTCTCAAAGTAAAAAATTTTTTCCTAATATCTGAGTCTACCTCCCTCTATTTTAAAACCATTACCCCTCGTTCTATCACAGCAGGCCCTGCTGAAGAGTTTCTCCCCGACTTTCCTGTAGGCCCCCTTTATGAGCCAGCAGCAGCCTTCATGCATTTGCTACCGCCATACTACACAAAATTAAGCGTTTCAGTGCACCAGGAACAACCTCCTGCCAGCAGCAAATTCACAAGCTCAGACATGAATTTTCAAGAAGCCCCGAGAGGAGCGCACAGCCGGTTTATCTCTGCAAATCACACGTATCTTCTCAACGTTAACATCAACGGCGCAGCCGGAACGACAACCAAGCCACCGGCTGCGTTAACGACCGGCGCTGGCAGACCGGCCCCTTTCTCCAGCCCCCGCGGCGGCTCCGCCGCCCGTCCTCTCGGGCACCCGCAGCCCAGCGCCGGGCCTGCCCTGCCGCCAGCCGAGCACACGCTCCCGTTCCCCGCGGGGACACACGGTACCGGGCCGGGAGAGCGGGTCCCCCCGTTACCGGGTGCCCCTAGGACCCGCCAGCACCTCCCTCCGGGGCAGCGCGCCGAGCAGGAGACCCGCAACCGCCCGCGGCCTCCACGTGCTTCCCGCCTCGCCGCCGGGGAGGCAGCGTCCCCGCGTCCCCCCTCCCGCCCCAGGGCCGCCCGAGGAGGAGGAGGAAGAGGCCTGAAGCCGGCGCCCGGTCCCGCTCACCATGGCCGCGGCCGGGGCTGGGCGGCGCGGAGCGGAGCGAAACACCGGGACCCAGCCGCTCCTCGCGCCCCGTTGAGCGGCGACAGGCGGAAGCACTCGCGCGTCGCCGCCGGAAGTGAGGCGGCCGCGAGCCCGCGGGCGTGGCCAGGGGGGCGGAGCCTCCGCCACCG
>WHYT01016703.1:391386-428896 GCA_009806455.1 Tetrax tetrax
TATCAACTGCTGCTGGGGAGCACAATTTCAGCCTTTCTGACATTGCTTCTTTCTAAACCATCCAGAGAATTCCTTTTTCTTGCGGGAAGTAAACGGGAATTGGATTGCTCCTCAGATCGTCTGCTCAGCTACTAGAAATGGATGATGGTTCCTTTGAAAGTAGAATTCTCAGACGAGAGCTCAGACGATACCCCTTGTGAATTTGTACTGATGCTCTATACTTTTATACTGAGGGCTTTTTTGTGCGTGTGGATATCCTTTAGCTAAATACAGCTGTTTTAGTACAAGATTGTGAAAGTTGAAGAGGAAGATAAATGCCAGTTCTCTAGGAAGTATTCCAGGGAAAATATCTGGTTATTGTTGGGTCACTGGTTATAGCTTGGAGAAAGCTCAGACCTGCAAGTCAAGAGCTCTCCCAAGAAACAGTTTAAGGGGTGGGTACTGGAGCACAGAAGACAGTGTGATTAGAGTGCTCCTGAGATCACATGCCAGTGCACATGCATGTCTCTGAGAAGGAACAGGGAGCAGGTTAGAGCCAGCAAAAAAACATCAGCAACAAGGCATTGCAAGACATGGGGATCATGGCAGTATCTGGGTGCACAGTGAAAAGCAGCTCCCTAAATTGGAGGTGAGGGCCTTTGTTAGGAGTGCAGGAAAGGGGAGGAAGCTGGCAACAAGTCTTAGGCTGTAAATACTCCTGTGTTGATATAACCCTTGCTATGCCCAGTGTGGTGCTCACTGTTGGTCCTCCTTTTGCAGGTTTGCTAAAGGAGCTGCTGAAATCTGACCATTTTGTGTCCATTCTTATGAATAATTCACAGACAGGGGAGGAGTCTGAGAACCCTGACTTTTTGGAAGGGGAAAATCCGCTGCCACTTGTTCTCAAAAAGGTGATTGCTGAAGTAGCAGTGAGCTGTCGGTAGGCGTGAAGAATTTGCTGGGCTGTATTCAGTCTTTATCTGAGGCACCTGAGTATGCTGTTGCCAACACCAGCAATAGAGGCTGCAGTGGGAAATGGGGACACCCCCATAGATCACCTCATTGTTCCTTCCTGCATCCTGGAGAAGGGAAATTTTACTCCTGGCCTCAGCTGATTTTACTCACTCACACTTGTGGTCTGATACAGCACTTATAGTGCCAGCTTGACTAAGCCTGGAGGCAGAGCTGTTCTTACTCATAGTCTTCTCTAATGTGGTTCTCATTTTGAATTTTTTGGGTGTATTTGGTCCAGTGTTTTATCGTACCTTAGCAAGTTTAATCCATGAAATACTTGCCAAAAGAGAGATCTTAATTTATGGTTTAGATTTTAAAATGTAGAGGAAACTCTTTCCTACTCGTATCTTCATAGTTGACTTCCTCGCTCATTTTGACTTTTGTTTCCCAACAGCTTTTGTTGACCAGAGATGAGATGTTACAGGCAGCAAGTTCTCACTGTGTGGCTGCAGTGCTGGTTCACTCTCCCAGCAGATATGCTCCTGCTTTTATCCATGCGGATGTTCCAGGTGAAGAAATGCAGTAGCAGCTTATTGTTCATCTCCCAATATCAAAGCAGCCCAGGGCTGTTTTGTTTTAGGAGCTGGTCTGGTTCTTGGAAATCCACTGATGGCGTAATGTGTGTGGTGATTATTTTATACCAGTAAAAATGGCTAATGTAGTTTTAGGAATAGAAGGGGAGAGTAAGTTTTCAACTGAAAGTGTGGAAGCAGCTGTCAACAGGCAGAATGGAGTTTCCCCAGCAAGAATTTGGACAAATCCTTGAGGTCAAGGTACTTCTTGCAGGGCCTTAGATACAAGCTTACACAGACTGGGGTTCCATCTTATCCCACTAAATATTGTAAGTTTGCACAGAATTTGGTCTGGGATTTTGCGTTAGAATGTGGCTGTGGGAGATGATTTTTTATTTCTCTGTAATCCCAAAAGACAGAAATGCTTTCATTTCACAAATTCTTTGGGAGATGTAAAAGTTCTGAGGAAAAGAGAAGATCACTGCATCTGTAGTAAAGCTTGCTTTCTGGCTTTTCATTTGTGCCAAAGGCTAGAGCCACAATTCAGCTCCTGCATACTGAGTTTGTGCGGGGAAGATGCCTGCCTGTGGGACTCTGCTCTCCAGTCACCTTGTTTTGAAGACTAGCGTACCCCCAAGCATCCAGTCCATTCTCTGTTCCTGCCGTTTCATAATACAAGCGTACTCCCTGTGGCTGTTGCTGTGCTTCCTTATTTCCTCCTCCTTCCTCTCCTCTGTTCTACGAGCAGCCGTGCCGTGCTGTGAGCAGACTGCCTCTTACCAGGGTGACCTTATTTGTGTATGGGGGTGTGTGTGTTTTGCAGAATTCCTGTTTGAGTGTCTCTTGTGCAACAGTGAAATTCTCATCTGGTCAGTGTATTGCTGCCTGCTCCTCCTAACTGAAGAGCGCCTTTTCTTCTCCAAGTGTCACACTGTCTATGGTGAGTCATCAACCTTTCTGACAGAGTGACTGCAGTAATACTGTGGGCATTTGTTGTGCCTCTAGCTGAATTTCAATGCTTTACACACAATCACAATTTCCAGTCAGGATGGATCAAGGACTGAAAATGAGTGCCTATCAGACATGTTTGTATGTCCAACATAGCTTGAATTTACAGTGTCACTGTCCTGATGAGTTCCTAATGAGCGTGCTTTCGTTATAATAACCAGTTATCATGACTGACACTACCTAAGTTACTATTAGGTGTTTCTGTGCACATGCCAAGGGTGGATTTAAGAAGGAAGGCTAAATTCCTTCTATTCTTCTGGATTTACCTCCAGCGGTGGAGGCTGGGTCCCATTGTCAGGGAGCTGAGTGAACACTCAGCAGTTTTAGGTAGTTCCTTCCTTTTAAAAATTAATTTTGCTTCCACCTTGAAATTTGGGGTGTATAAAGCCCTCTCTGTGACTTCTCTTGAACATGTGCAGGCATTGAATCTCTGTTGAGGAGTCTCCAAGATGTCCTGCAGCTGAGCAACGTGGAGGTGCACAAACAAGGGCTCCTGCTCTTCACTGAAATACTGAAACGGTAAGGGAGTACTCCCACCAGGCTTGCACCAGGCAGGATTGAGTGCTCCAAAATGGAGACTGTGGTGCTTTTGCTTTTTAAGGCTTTTGTCTGAGACCAAATACCTACACCCTCTGCTCCTTCATGTTTGAAAGATGGTGTTGAACAAATGCATCTCCCTTATTCTTGCGAGGAAGGACCTGATGGCTGCCTCTAAACCTCCTAGCTTGTCCTCTTTGCACACGCATCCACCAGTACATCTGCTCCTTCCTGCTTCCTTGCCAGTCTGGGAGGTGAAATCTCCTTTCAGCTGTATGTAGAGCAGGAGAGAAGGCTAGGAATGTCCACCTGTATGTAAGCAGGCCAGCTCCTGCTAAGTGCACCTCTGTGACAAACCAGAGCATGCAAATCCAATGGCTTCTACTCTTGTATTATCATCCAAGCTAAATTCAAACAGCAAAAACAAATTCTAGGTTGAAATATTAATGCCTTCTGTCACTTTTTTTCCTCTTATTTTTCGCTAAGGAATAACATACCCTGGCTTGTTTTGCTTCTGTACTTCCTGTTCTTGCCTCTATGATCTTATTCCCATCCTGTCATGTTAGTGACAGAATCTTGTTTTTGCCACTTAGTTCCCCGGAGAGAGCCCTTGAGCTGAATTGGGGAAATGTCATAGTCAATTTTGTAGAAAATGGCAGGGTAAAAAGGAGAAGGAAAAGCAGCAGTGCTAAAAGAGTGTGATGATGCCAGTGTGGGATCTGTCAAAAAGAGAAACCAGGATGTGGGAAACACTAATTACAGCATTTATGCTTGTAAAACAAAGAGAACACTCTGTGCAATTGCTCTCATTTTCTAGCACACCCATTCTGTTTCTCTGAGCTTTGCCTTAGAAATGATGTTTTGTTTTAAATTATCTCATAGTCGAGAAAAGTGTCTCATCCTGGAGCCTCTCCTCTTGGTTTTTCCTTGCAGCTGGATTCACTTGTGTAAGCAAGCCCCACAGGAGATCCTGCCCCCCTTGGCAGTATGTCAGGAATGGTGGGTAGCTCTCCCTGGAGTGCCCCTTGTCTCTTCTAGCACAACCAGAGTGGTGAGTGCAGTTTGGGGCCCAAAGATGAGAGACTGCGGGAAGCTGCAAGAGTGCTGTCCTCCACACTTTTCTCCCAGGCCTGAAGACATCATAGTGCACCATATTGCAAGTGGGTTTGTGCCTCTTGAATGAGTCAGCAATACTCCTCCATCCTTTCCTCCCGGCGTGAGTCAGTGAAGACTTTTTTTCCTGATGTGTTTTACTTCGGAAGGTCAGCGATTAAAGAAAGGAAATACAGAGGATTAATGGAATTACAGTATAAGTAGAAACAGTTTGGGGGTTCAGTGCATCACTTACGGCTTGGGCCAGAGGCTGCTCCTGGTGCCCAAGTTCCACACTTTTTCCTTGCCTTACCCACCTCATGGATTTTTCTCACAGCAGAACGTGCGGTGACTGCCAAGCTACGTTTCGTTCCACTGAGGGACTAAAAAGTGTGGTTCTGCCTCTGTTTGCTTTTTGCCCCGTAGCTGAGCTACTAATGTAATTTCTACTGAAGTTCACTTTCCTTTCCCATTTGTGCATGGGAGCATGTGCTTCTGGCTTGCTTTAGTCAGGCACATCTGTGAAAACTGAATAGCAGGGAATACTTTTGGCTCCTAAGTCTGGCTCCTGTCACACTGTGCTGCTTTTCTTGCTTCACTTCGGAGCGACCCTCTGGCAAGCTGTTAGTGCCTCTTGTCCACATGTAGCTGCCTGTCTTCCACACACCCACCCCCCACCCCCCGGCCTTCCCAAATCTACCTGACCCAAATGAGCACAGTCTGCTGTTTACACAGCTCTGTCCAATAATGGGATTAATGCCCTGTCATCCCTCCATGCTCTCATGCTGCATGCTTAAAGGTGTTGGGCCACAAAGTGATCAGATGACCCAAATGCTCATTATCAAGAAGAATTGTCAGAACAGTTGGATTATGTTTATTTTCCTGATTACTTTTCAAGTTCATGGAAGTCTCTCTCCTTCTTGCAGCATCTGGCACTAGAAGTGCTATAGGATGGAGAGAGAAGGTATTCTCATGGCATCATCCTTGTTGTAGGATGGCGATGTTTGCTTGTTTACTTGGAAATATGAATTGCCAGATGAACCTGCAAATGCCAAAGCAGATGGCCTCAGTATAAAGTCGTAGGGAGAGAGATCACTGTATTTTGCAAAGCCTGTTTTTCTTGTGCTTTTCATGTCAGTGTTCACTGGTGCAGTCACACAGTTGTCCACGCTGTGGGGTTTTTTCATCATAGTAGGGCTCCAGACCTGCTGAAGTTCACGCTCTGTAGCAAACTCTCCACCTGTTCAAGTTTGAGACTACCTCCTTGAGAGCAGCTGGCTCTGAATACTGAAATGCATGGCTGGAGCCACATGGCTCAGCTGTCCATTTGGTGAAATGAGGGGAGGGCACTACAGGTACTTAACTCTGACAATATTCTCCTTGCTTACTGTCTTCACAGGCAGCCAGTGGAAATCAAATTATTCACAAACCGAAGTGTATGTATAGAAGCCATCAATGTTTTGATGGAGACAGTGAAGTGCCCAGTGCTGGAGGTGGCACTGGAGGCTGTGAGAGCTGTGGCAGCTTTCCTGAGGTAGGCAGGAAAGTACTTTCAGGCTTTTCTTCAGATAGATCTGTTGATACCATGTTGGTCTCTGCAGCTCCCCTGTGGCTGTGTGGGTGAGCGTGCTCTGCAGTGGGACTTCTGGCTGAAGCAGGCGTGGGTACAGCAGAACTAGCTTCCCACCCCCCTCAGAAGACTGCCAGGGCAATGGAGCTGTGATAGGCAGCAAGTTGCTGCAGCAAGGATCTAGCGTCCCAGGCAGGCTTGTACTGCGGCTGCTGTGGCTTTGTCACTCTGTGCCCCATCCAGATAAATAAGAGGAAGCAGGAGACTCTGTGCAGCCATGTGCGTCCTGACTGTGGTGGGAACAGACAGTGAATGCAGTGAGGGTGTGTTTGGGTGCGGATGACGGCACTGTTCAGATATCGCGACCTTAGTATGCTCTGCTGGAAAGAAGTGGCAATGGCACGTTGCTGTCAGAGGAGCAGTTATTTCTGCTGGTGTTCCTTACCAGGTGCAATGTCCCCAGCGGGGAATGTGCATGCTGTCTTTCTCTCGGCTTGTTTAGGAAGGATCATCTGAGCTCCCCTCCTGTCCCATATCAAGAGCTGCAGAAGCTGCTGGAGGCAGTGCTGAAGACATGTGCTGACCTATCTCCACCACAGAGTAGCAAGAGGCATGCAGTGAGTCAAAAGTTGCTGTTCCCTGTTGGCAGGACCAAGCAGGACTGGGATGGTCCTCCTAGCATACTGTGTGGATGTCGTATCTGTGTTCTGTCCTCTTACCCAATGGCTGTTGGATTCTCTGGTGTTTCTTTTGATCTTCATGCCTCAAGATGGTACTAATCTTTGTACTAATCTGAAGTAGCTGCAGATGGATGCTGGTGACTGTTGTCTTTGTAAATCAATGAAGAATTGTGGGGCACCACTTGAGTGCTCTACTCTCTTTATGTGTCCAATACTCCAAAGTAATTTGAACTTCCCCTTCTTCAGGCCCCCACCTTGTAGGCTGCATCTTTCAATCTACTTTGTTGACAATGGACATCTCTTGCTGTGCCTTCAGACAAAGAGGGCTGTCATATATGCACTGTGATGCCTCGGCAAGGGAGCTGCTAGCCACTCTTTGAATTGGAAACCCTTTCATGGGACCTGTGCACTTCTGAAGAGAGCCACCGTTAGAGATGGCTAGCAAAATGGCAAGGGCTGAGCCTTGTTGCTCTAGGCTTAGAGCCATGTAGGTTTAGATGACACGCCTGCAGTGGCAAGAGTGTCTTACTGGAGTACCAGAGCTCCAAATGCCTGATGCACTGTCTTTAGGGCCAAATTCTGTGGTACCAGATGTCAGTCTTCTCCACCTGGAGAAGGCAGAGATGCTTTCTGCCCCATAGGCAGATGTTGGTCAGTCTGTTTGCGCACACACACAGAGCTTCATGTCCCGTTTAGAATAAAGAGCTTCACAGGAAGGACATTAGGCAAATAGTAAGGACATCCAGAATGTCTTTAGAGGAAGAAAAGGGGAAATAGTTATACCTGTACTAAGGTATCTCAGCATCAAATGGAGAGGGAGTCCTGAACTGGCAGGCACCAATGTGTCTCGTGCTTTCCTTTAGTAGTACTGGGAGAAGACCACCACAACAGGTTAAGGCTTAAAGGGGCAGATTTTGATTTCCAAGTGGTTCCCAGTTTGGGCAAATGATTAACCCTGACGCTGCAGTTGACTTATTGCTGAACTCAGTAGGATGCAGTGTGGGAATAAGAGCTAGTACATGGATAGTTGCTTACAAATCTGAGCCAAAGTAGAGAACTTCTAAGATTTCCGTGCTGAGGAAGGAGAGGTGTTGTTCAGCATTGTCTGAAGAATAACTGGAAGAAAGAATTTTTAAAAATACCAAGTTTTCCCTGAAGTGTTTGAAGCTCCATTAGCTGAGCTGTTTAAAACACAGTTTAGACCAACGCATGGCAATACAGACTGCAAAGACAGGGCAGTGCAGAACTAGTAGCTCCGTAACTCTGTCCTCCCTAGGAAGAGCACAAAAACTCTCTAACTCTACCCTCCCTGGGGAAAGCACAATAGTAAAAAAAAAAGTTTTGTGAAAGAAGTGAGTGAAGTGAAATCTGTTGTTCCTTCTGTTGCTGACATCAGAGAAGAAAGCAAGCTATTTTTTTTGGACAGCGACCATAAGATTTTAAAGACTTCTCTCCTTTAGCAGGGTGATCTGTTCTCAGTGTCTCAGAATCACCCAGCAAACAGAAATCTCATCAGAGTTCCTCAGAGACAGGGGCAGTTCTTGCTCAACACCTTGGAAAGTTTCAGAAACGCTTGCAGGTGAGGACAAGTCGGGGGGTGGGTGGGTAGTGTGCGTGTCCATGTCCATCCATCCTCCTGTCCTTGTAACTAAGTTCCTCTACCAACCCCACCACTGAAATATCACAAGTGAGTTCAATGCATGGTGCTTGGCAGAGAAACAACAGAAGGAGGGATATGTAGTGATAGTGAAAATGTTGTGACACTTGTATGTGTCTCCCAAGAAATCTCCCTGGGAGCTGTCATTTTATTTTATGTCTTTGGCCTTTGAAGAACTGCTTGAAAATTAGCCAAAACTACTGACAATGTAAAAACTGTTGGAAAGTATGTGTGAAAGCATATTCCTGTGCCCTGGGGGTATGTGGTCTCACTGCTGGAGGGAGTTAACCATTTAACAAATGTTTGTCTGCTTGAGGTGCTGGCCTTGGATTTGCTCATGTCTGTGAGCTGTTACTGCGAGTGGGTTTAAAGGCACCAACTTTTCCTGTTTCGCTGGATGAGAGCCGTCTGTCGCCCTTAGCTGCGTAGCAGACAACGGTAGATAAGTTTGTGTATCAATCTGGATCTGTTGTTAGGGAAGTCTGGCCAACTTAGTTATTTTGCCTTGCATCTCTTGCAGTTGGCTTGGCTGAGATAATTCAGTCAGAAGCGAGTGTCCCTGTCTGCACTGACCCAGTGTCTTGGGGTGCTGTTAGAGGGCACTCGGGTTCTGTCATGGTTTTTAGATCAGCTGAATGGTCCCCTGGCTGATTTTCACGAGGTTTGCTGTATTGTGCTTCAGGCACTCTGGCCTGGCTGAGAACCTTTGGCCTTGCCACGCTAAGGCTTCCCACAGCAGATACTTTCTAAACAGAAGCTAAGTCTTCTTTTCCCAACTTGCGCTGTTGTGCAACATTGCTGACTTTTAATAGCTTTGCTCAAGAGGTAACTCTGTGTGACTGACAGATTCCTGTGTTTCTAACCCATCAAGTGCTTGTGGGGTCCTTAATGGTGAAAGTTGTTATGGAACTGTGTTATCTCCTGACTTCCTTTACAGAGTGAGGAGAATTCCTCTCTCCTCTGGTATCTGCTGTGTGTTTTAGGTTAGCAGTGGAATTCCAGAGTGACTTCATGGCCCAGGAAAATGCTTTCACTGCCCCCAACTCTGAGAGCAAGGACACGCTGAGCAACTTTTCTGAGTTTCTACTGAGGATTTGTGACAGTCACTGCATTCCCATGGTCATGGTAGGGTTTCTTTTGAACTTGGTCTATTCCTTGGGTACCTGGAAAGGTACTTTCAAGCAACAAGAGGGGGTTGCACAAGTGTTATTTTCTGGGGAAGAGAGCATGTCAAGTAAACCCAAGAACAGCTGTGGCTTTTGCCACCTCTCCAGAGCCAAATGTAACATTATACAGTTAATGAAAAATGGGAATGTACAGCCTCAGAGGGTGGAGAAATTCATAAAGCCTCCACGTAGATGGCAGTGTCTTTCTTCAGCGTATGGAATCCCCACAGCCTTCCTGCCGTACTATCTAATCCATGGCACTTGCCTCTGTACCGGAAAGCAGTGGTGTTTTGTGCCTGCAATTTCGTTTTCATGCTTCTTTCCAGATGTTGATGAGGTTGCTCAGTCTACACAGCAAGGGAGATACAAAGCATTGTGCCTCAGTAAGGCCAGGGACATGGTTTAAAAAGTAGCTGTGGAGAGTCACATGTGCTTTAGTGCTCCATACAGACCTGTCACTAAGACACTTTGGGCAGAATTGTCAAAAAAGTGTAAGTCTGGTTGTGGTTCCAAATGTTGAGTAAATTTTTCTTGTGCCTTGCCACAGGTTCAAGTGTATGGATACTTGCAGTCGTTGGGAGCTTGGAGATGTTTTATTTTGTATTTTCTTAACCAGTCTCATGGTAGGAAGCTGCAGTGGCATTGCTGTTCTCCTCCCTGAAGGGAGGGTGCAGCGCACGTCCAGTTTGGCAAACCTGGAATCAGTATGCTGGTTCTTGCTCATTGAACTTGGGTGAAAATTAATGGCCTGTGACAAAATTGTCCAGTGACCTTCTACAAGAGTGAGTTGAGTCATTCTCTTCTAAACAGTTTAGGGCTGGTCTGTAGAGAGCTTAAATGCCTCTGTTTGCCACCACTCAATAAAAAGCTGAAGCACAGGTGTTACGTGTTACTGGAGTCAGCCGCAGTTAAGCATATGTCCTATGTTATTGGCCATTCTGGAGAATTAGCTGTCTGACCATAAGAGCTGTTACTTCCAGGGCAATATGGGCAGTAATGTTGCTGTGCATCAAGGCTTAACTGGTTGTGAGCTGGAATCAGGAAGAAGTTTCTTGTTTGATGTCATGTCTTGCAGAGTAATCAGCACAGCTGATAATGTTGGCAGAGGGGAGTGTTAGTTGCTTTCAGAGGGCTCTGTAAGCTTGTGTGCTTGCTGCCAGGCATTTTGGTAGAAGAACTGTTACTCCATTTGTTTGGATTTAGATATCTGACTTTCTAGGTGGGCAGGAGGCCGTAAGAAAGCTGCAGCTTTCAGTGTTTATTGCATATCATGCACCTGATCATTTCTTCTTTCCACAGAACTACCTGGAAAGGGCTGTCAGCCCATCACTGATGGAGGTTTTCATCTCAACACTTAATACTCTCTTTACAGTGGTGCCAAACATGCGGAATAAGTTCTCCAAAAAGCTGGGTATGGGGGTAGTGTGGGATCATGTTCTCTGTGCTCTTAACTTAACTGGAACTTGCTGCTACTGCATATTACTGAGGCAATGAGCTTAACGAGACTTTATGTGGAGGATTATATTACATGTTTATATGAGTAAGAATAGAGTGCACAGGATGAAAAAGTTATTTGGTCTAGCAATGATGATGGGACAGATTTTATTTTAGATAAATAAGTTGTGTCAGCTTTACCCTTTCCTCTGGAATATTCAGAATTGGCTGTTCCTGTAGACGGGGATTATGCTGGAATTGTTGGTGGGATTTTACTATGTAGAAATCCTATTTACTCTCTGTATTCCTCACTCTTTGCACATCAGAGAGGTGATGTAGAGAATTCCTCTATTCTAAACATGTGAAGCTGGCAAATCTTCCCTTCTCCTCCTGAGAAAACAAATGAATCTCAGATACTCCCCTCCAAACCAAACTTGGAGTAGTTTGCTTTGGGAGAGAAAGGCTAACAAATGTATTTTTACCAAGACGGCCTGCCCTGTTCAGCAGATTTGCGTGAAGATATGTGGGGATGGTTATGGGACCTGCCTACTCTTTTCCCTTATCATACATGTTCTGTGCTCCTTTGACATTTTTGTCTTGCTTTCTGCCTAGCATCCTCCTCCTTCATCCCACTGACACTGGAGCTGAAGGCCAGATTTTGCTCTGTACAAAGGTATTGTGATTTATGTACTGTGAGTGAGTCAGAAGTTTCCAGATGGGAAAGCAGATCATGCCTTATCTAATGCACCTGATGAGGCAAAGTGGGAGACTGGAAGAGCAAAAGTAGTTCTATCTTATTGCAAAATGTAAATGGTAACTGACAGTGGAAAAGCTGGATATGGGAGAAGGGAGAAGCAGTCAGGTAGGGGGCGGGTGGATTTACACAGCATTGTGAGAATTCTGCGCTCTGTCGTGAGCTGTGCAGATAGAGATAAAGCAGCTTGACTTTGGAGTAGTCAAATAGTGGGTGTTTTGAAAAGAAGTAACAGTAGCATCACTTCCATCTGAGCTCTGGCTTCTTAGGCACATCTTACTACTATCTTTGTTCCTGGTGGTGTGATAACATATAAGAAATGGGAGGGAGGAGGAAGACTTCAACAGCAGACATTGCAAAGGGTCTTCTGTGTAGCAGAGGCTGTGATTTCTAGGGAAGACTCTCTGTGGGTCTGCAGAGATGTTTTACCTCCTCTTTCCTGTGACTACATCTCATTGAAAGAGTAAACAAAATATACAGTACCCCTAGTCCTGGTGACCACTGTGGAACTGAAGGTGGGGATGTTTGTGCCTGTGAATGGTGTGGGAGAGGGAGTGATCTAGGCCTCTGAATATGGCAGTGTGGGGGCACCAAGGATGGTGTGTTACAGTGCAAAGATGTTTGGTTATGTCCTAGTCTGCAAGGAAATCATAGGAGAGAGAAAAATACCTGGAAAAAGAGCTGTTCTCACCCTTGTAGTGAATGTTTTGGCATTCTTCATTGTTAATCTGTGGGAACACCATAGCTACCATATATATTAGAAGTATAAAGATGATGTTTCTAGCCTTCTTCACTGTGTCTTTCTGCTCTTCTTCACAGTAATCCTGCCTTGAATCAGGCCTGTTCCAGCTTCCTCTGCAGTTTGTGCCTGAGCCTTTACTCTGCCGCAGAGAAGGAGAGAACTTCTTCTCAGGAGGGCAAGTTTTGGAAAGAGACAAATTGCTTCATTTAGTTTGAGGCCCTGCTACGCTCTATTTAGGTGCAAAAATAATTTAAAAAAAGACAAAGGAAGAGGGAAAGGAGGACACACTTAAGCTGTTTAGAGATTTTTTTTTTTTCCCAGCTGTTTTTTAAGCTGGTCCATCAAGGAGATAACACTCAGAGAATGCCTTTTAAAGAATCTGGAACCCTACCTGAATGAATGTGTTTCATCTGCCTATGGTTTTGTTTGCATGGTGACATTTATTAGCACAACTGTGCCTGGCTTAATTTAAAGAATATTACTTTCTGCATAGTCACCCATATCTGCAGATTAAGGTATTTTTTTTCTCTGGCATACTCTGTAAAGCTTTCCTGTCTATACTGTAGCTTTCCATAATAAGTAAGTCTCAAATAAATGAGATTAAAGTTTCCGCATCACAAAAACCACTTTTCCCACTGGCAGTGGTTGGTCACCACACAGGCAGCATCAGCAAATAGCTGGGAACCTCAAACAGAAGTGTCTTTTCATCCTCAAAGCCGTCTCCTTTAGGTGGAGTCTCACACCTCAGTTCATGCCAAATTAGAGGTACGCTTGCTGTGTGCAAACTTTGGGGTAGTAGATTGGCTTTGATATTTCCTGCATCAGGAGCTTCCCTAATTTTATGTGCTTGAGTTAGGGCAGGCAGATGCTTCCATCCCTCTGTTCCACTCTGCTTTGTTGTAGACATTCCTCATCACTGCCTACCTGCTCATATTGCTTTTACTTCTAGAGCAAGAGATGTCTGAGCTCCTGCAGAAGGGTCTGCCTCAATTGAACTACACTGTTGCTGAAAGCCTTCTCCTCCTGGCTGAAGCCCCTGAGCCTTTCTCTTTGGATCAGTCGCTTTGCAGCCACCAGCACTGCTTCATACTACTCTCATACTTTGCCTACACCGTTGGGGACAGGTGAGCCAAGAGTATAGAAGGCAAGTGGTTTGGTGGCCATTACATACCATGTGTAGGTGGGTAAGGCACGTCTAATGTTATTTTTTCCACTCCAATCTCCTTGAATGCAGGTTTGTCCCAGAAGCAGAACTATTTTTAGCCATAAGAAATTTCCTCCTGTCAGCACAGGACCATGGAGACTGTCCCCCTCCATACATACTCAGAGCTGCACTTTACCTCCTTGCTGTCTGTCAGGACAAAGGTGAAGCCCTGGACTTGGTAAAAGAAGATTTCATTCCTACCTCTTGAGCCCTTTTGGTTGAAACTAATATTTCTCCTGACTCCCATCAACCCTCTTGCAGAAAGTATTTTGGCATAGGTGGTGAGTGGTGAATGAGTGAAGAGTGTGCAGTGCATCTGCACTCTGGAAAGTTAACTGTGAAAAGCCACTAGGGAACATAGATTTGACTGAATAAACTTGTGTATGTGTGGGAAGTGTAAATGCGTTGGATAGGCTGTGAATTCACAGAAGGAATATAATAAATTTCATAGCTTCGGTCTCCTGAACACATCTACAGCCTCTGCAGCAGGCTTTCTAGTGTTCCCATATGGCTCTTTGCTGCTGCACAGCTTTGAGCGCTGTACAAAGCCTACAAGTTTCTTAGCCTTTGTGATGCAAATGGGCTTCACAAAATGATGTTTAACTGATCTATTTGATTGCCTACTTAAAAGGCAGTGTGACTGCTTCTCACAGTAAACTCTCATCACTTCAGCTTATGGATATTCAGTATCTAGTGATTATTTTGTTCTCTCTCCCCCTCCCCCTTTCCCTCCCACACACTTCCCAGAGGTCGTTGTGTACCATAAGGAGGATCCTGGATAATCTTCCAGATCTGAGCTTGGTCTACGTCCATTGTCCTCTCCTGCTGAAATTCTTCCTGCGCTACCCTGAACTTATGGGGAGATTTGGACACCAAGTCCTCCAACTTTGGTTTTCCTGGGGAGACTGGAAGCAAACTGAGACCGAAGAAGCTGATTTTGGCGTGTCTGATCAGCTGAACAGTGCTAACCTGTTACTTCCCATTCTGAAGAGCAATTCCAGCATTTTACTTATTTTACTGGTATGTGACTTTCACACAGACAGGCTTCTTTCCTGGCCCTGATTTAGGGGGCTTCTTGGTTCTTAAAGCTCTTAGTGCTATTATGAGGCCAAGGCTTCTGCCAGAAGGGCTCATATGTGTATACGCAGACTTCCACCTCCCAGGGAAGCCTGATATGGAAAATGGGAGTGTGTGTATGTGTCAGCTTTTTCTCTGTCATCCATCCACCGTGATAGAAAGTGATCTTTTGAGAGCTGGCTAGGAAGGGATCTGAAGGGTGCTGCTGATGTATGCCATGAAAAACCCCATTCCTTTCTCCGTCCAGATATACAGCTGAGTACTCCAGATTCTTCTGTGGCAGCCTTTCAAGAAGCTATTTTGCTAATTTGGGAGCAGTGGTTTACTACTGATAGATGAGAAGGGTATGAGTAACAAAGAAGGTTGAAAAAGCAGCATGCAGAGATCAGGTCTTGAGGGCATGGCTTTCTGTTTGTTTGGGGTTTTAATTTTGTTTGGTTTTGACTGGAGAGTCTTGTCAGAGATTTTTGCAGTACTCTTGAGTTTTCAGGGCTGCAAATAGCACATTTTATTGCTCTTAAAAGATAAAACAAAATTGTTGGGACAGGGAAAGTTAATGAGTGCAGGGGAGAAAGGGGCCTTGAAGTAGCAGGACTAATGTGTTTGTGTTTAGCTAGCGTAATGAGCTCTGTTAACCTGTGTAATCATGACAGAACCCAGGTCCTGATGGTTGCTTAGAGGCCTTCTCTCAGTTCCACCTCTCCCACCTGCCCTGTCACCCCTCCCCATCAGTGTTTGCTTTATCCCACGACTATTCAGCCAGTCACATCACACTGACTGGAGGGCTCTTGCGTAAGGCAGTTCTTTCATGGGTAGGGTGCTATTGCAGAGTAGATGGTGACCTCCATTGGTGACATACCATTGCAGAGCATTAGTAAAAGTGATCAATGAGTTGATGTATCAGTACAAATTAAGAAGAAGAAGTGTCCCATGAGACTTGCCTACGCTGTTACCTTTGGCAGTAGTTCTGGAACCTATCACTCCATAAACTAAAGCAGATGTATACATCAGAGATCTGTCAATAAGCAAAAGAGAAAGAGTGGCTCCTTCCCTGAATGGTACAGTGTTCCTGCTTTCCCTTTTCTGTCTTGCTGTGCACTGTGGCAGAAATAAATTAATTTAGCTCTGTCCTGGGCTTTAAAGTGAGTTGTAATAAATCACAGACTTTGACAATTCACCTTTCAGTTGGGGAAGAGCATAATCAATCTGAATTTAGATGGGCTAATAAAACAGTGCAATGTCCTGGGATAAATATACTGTCAGGTGTAAACAAAACTTATGAGGTGAATAACCTCAGCCTGAGAATGCACTGGTAAAATGGAAAGGCCTCTGCACGGTACAGTGAAACAAAAATTAATATCCTTCCAAGAATGATTTCCTTGCTTATCTGCTTTTAATAATTGTCTGGATTGGATAGAACAGATGGTTACTGGCTTCATCTGAGACCTTGAGCTCCTGAGTAGGAAGGAAGATGTTAACAGTGATGCGTTTACCAGGATCAGGAAGGCTGTGGCCTTTAGTTAGTGCCATTTTGTGCTGTGTGTGTTCATCTGGGGGTGAATGTGGTCGTGATCACACCCTGTCTCACTTGTCTTCTCCGTGCTCTAGATCTGAGCTGCTCTCTCAGAGAATGGAGATAGGCTGACTGATGTTAGATTACATTCTTGAATGTCATGTGGAGCAGATCTATGTCGGCAGAGCCAATTGTGCAGGCAGGTCACTGCCCTTTATTCCTGAAGGTCTCAGATATGGGCAGAAATCAGGCTCAGAACTAGAAAGGCTTTTTCTGGCCCAGGCAGCCTGTTATTACCTCAACTTCTTTCCTTGGGTATGGAGTCCAACAGGCATTTCCTCTCCATCATCCCAGCTGGATGCGTGACTACTGTGTGATAGCGGGAGGCAGCTGGAAAAGGCAGTAGGCTGTCCTGGCAGGCTGTAGGCTTGGTTGCTAAGACCGGTTTTCTGTTTACCTCTTCAGCTGTACCATTTGCAATGCAGTAGCCAGGACTACTGGGAGAGAAGAGGAAGGGTAGTGCTGCCATAATACACGTTGAGACGGTCATGTTATGTCAGCACTACCAGGCATTTTCTGCCTGATCTTTATGGAAGTGCATCTGTACATGCTGTGCAGGTGAATTTAATGTTAAACCTCTGAACAACAAAAGTATGCCCCAGTTAGGGCTACTGGCTGTGGAATTCAACTCAGAGACTCCAGACAGAGCTCTGCAGTCAAGAAGCAGGCTTGTGGGCTGAATGCTGTGTACACGACTCTTCCATTTTCCATGACTGAGTGATTGCTTGTCTGGTTTAAGTACGATTCATGCAGTTTAGCTGTTATGTTGCTACTGCAGATATAAGACTGCCAGCCTTTAGAAAATGAGTAACTATGGACTGACTCATAAGCTTGACTTTAGGTAAGCGTCTTTAATACACAACCTGATTTTTCAAAACGACAAGGAGGGCCGGAGTGCCAGAGCCTCTGTGCTCTTAGAAACAGGACCCTGGCTTTAGGATCTCACTTGTCTGAAACCTTGGCCTTAAATGTATGTTACCCCTATGCTTGTGTGCTGGGTGGGAGTTACATAGCCAAATGCATTCTTTAAACATGATGTTACTCAGAGGTGCCTATCAGACGAGAGTCCATCTGCTTTATTCAGTTCTCCATTTAATCAGGACATGCTTGATCTGAACGATGCTTTATTAGGCTGTTTCCCAAGGCACTAGGTTAGCATAATGGTATTAAATAGCAGTGACTTCTGCCTAATCAGGGCAGAAAGGCAATGTGTGTGCTTCTTCCCTTGCAGGACCTGGTCTGCTCAAGCTCTGTGGAGGTGGCTTGGAAGGTGTTAATGACTCTAAGGACCTTCCTGGAAAGAAATGAGGATGTCCTTGTCTGTGACCTCCTCCGGAGTCAGTTCCTACAGATCCTGCAGCAGCTGCTGGTAGAGAGCAGCTCAGCCTCCTTACAAGGTGACTCCCCTCTGGGACCTGGTCTTGCTGTAAGATCAGCTAGCAGGATATGTGGCTGAAGGGGTGCAGTCTGGGATAAAGTGTTTTTGAACTGCTGATGTAGCTGCAGTACTTAATCTATGTGAGGAAATTTACGGACAGAACTGTGCTGATTTAGTTTCCTTCTCCAGAGATTCTTGTTTTGAAGTGAGAATGTCTTTTTCTGATTGAGGTTGTTCTGGCTTCAAACTGTGATTGTTAAACCAAGGTAAGGTTTTCTTATAATGTCATAAGTGTTCAAGTGGAGAGCTGTGTTGGTAAATCTCCCAGCTTGAACAGGGGCTCAGCTGGTGACTGAAAGACATCCTCCTTTTTGCCTCTGCTCTGTGACAAACAGCTGTTCCCAGGGCATAGGGACCAGGAGTAGAGGTTTTTTGTATCGTTCATGCTATTGATCTCCAAACACAAACTGTAGGATCACCGGATCTCATCATTCTGTTAAATCTATCGAAGATGTAGCGGGTTTGTGACTGGTGAAGTCTCTCTGTTTTCCTTACTAGCCCTGGCTGTGAAGTTGGACTGTTGTCCTATTGTGAATGGTGCTGTGCAAAGCAGTCTGTGAGCTTGAACCGAAAAAGAGAGCAGTGCTAGGATATCCTTGCCCCCCTGGTATTGGGGCCCAGCACAGCTCTTGCTTGTTCCTGAGAGGGCCAGTGACACTTAAAACAGGCCTGCTCTCTTTGGAGTTTTTTGCTGTGCAACATTTGGGATGGAAGTAACAAGAGGAAAAGTGTTTTTGCCCTACCTTCAGCAAAGTCAGTAGGCTGGAGAAGAAAGGGGTTGAAAGCAGGAGCATGGTGGAGCATGGGGCTACAAGGTTATGGATAAAGAACGCAATGTTGGCATCTGCTAGATCTGATCTAGTTTGGAATTGTCCAGATTTGGAGTTGTGGTGTCCCTCTGTCGCTGGTCTAAGCGTGCTAGTGGCTGTGGGGAGGTAGATTATCCATTTCCCTCTTGCGGGAATCAGACTTATTCTTCCAGACCACTGGTAATGGACACAGGATACTGGGCTACAGGGGCTTTTGCAAGATTAGAGCCCTTCTGATATGCCTAATATCCTTAGCTCCTCTTCATACTGCATCTTGAAGTCGTTAGCTGAGTTACTGGCAGCCCCATCTAGAAAGTTAAGCACCGGATGTACTCTGGAGACACAACTTGCTTGTCTCCCAGCACGCAGGCAGCTCTCGGTGAGGTCTGAGGCAGATAAGTCCAGGGGATCTGCATCCCTGTTCAAACAGTAGCCTGCTCTGAGACAACAAGAAGGCCCAACAGTGGGACTCCATCAAGAATATGTTAACATTAAAGACACCTGTAAATGTTTCCTTCTCAAAACTGAAGACTCCTGAGCCTTTGTGAAGACATTTTCTGGAGGCAGTAGTTGCTTGCTGTAGGTATGGCTATATACAGTGCAAAATCTTCACCTGTTTACAGTGCTCCAGAAGAATAAATATACTAGGGAGGGGGTTGCCCTGGGGAGTTGGTGATCTGAGCAGCTCCGTTCTCCTCATGTACAGACCTGCTGTGTGAGGCTCTCGTCCCTAATGTCTCTGCTCTGCCCTGTGAGACGGATGGACAGCATTTTCCGGCTTCACAAGATGCTGGAGAACAAATGCTGTGCAGCTGGGCGCTCTGAGGTGCTGTCAAACCATGGGCTGCCAGTGATGGTCAAGATGGGAAGAGGGCAGTCTGCAAAGGGCTGGTGACTTCTAGATTATTAGAGGTGTCAATTTGAATGTGTGGTGACCATACCCCTTATATGGTTCGCTGAGGGTGTAAAAGACCCTAGTCTCCGTTTCCCCCCTCTTTTCTAGTTGTTCTAGAACAGTGTTGGCAGGATCCAACGTGTAACCAGGCCAGCCCGCAAAGGCAGAAAGAGAGCCTGATCCAGAGGGGACTGTCAAGATGAGAATTAAGTTGGGAGCATGTGTGTGTGTAAAGAGGGAATACTTCCTCCCCTAGCCCACCCTCATTCCTGAGCCAGAAAACTAACAATTCTTGGCATGCTTTAAGGTACAACAGTTTAGAGTTCACTGGCAAGCTAAGCTGTCTGCATCCTTCTTAGCTAACAGGAACCTGCCTGTTTTGCTGAACCTCCTTTTCCTGGTGCAGCTGCGGAGCAAGGGTGTGCGGGAGCTGGACAGCACAGACTTCAAGCTGCTTCACCAGGGTGAGTCTGTGCATCTTTCTTCTACAAGGGGGGCTTTGATCTGTGTTTCTTAATTGTTCCATAAGATGATTAGGGGCTGGCTCTTTGTCCTTTGAGAAAAGGTGTACCTTGCATTAGTTACGGTTGCTTTGAGATACTTCCATAGCCAGAGCTTTGTAAAGAGTCCCGGTACCAGTTCAGTCAACGAAACTCAGGTTCTCTGCCTCTTGCTTTTACAATACATTTGTTGTCTGGAACCTCACAGGGTCACCAAAATATTCTCCTGGCTGTGACATGATTTCAGGGTCTGTGACTGTTGTTGACTTGGCACATGATGGTATTGCTGATGTGCTTCCTGAAACATCCTTCCCCATCCACAGTTGCTAACACACAGGGGTGTCCTGTGAACCAGCCATGAGGGACCAGCAGCCTAGTGGACCTGGGCTCTCCCTGGACTGTGAGTCCAGAGTATATGGGTCCCAACCAGCTGCAGGACTTGCCCACTCCACCCCAGAGACATAGAAGAGTGGGCTGTATTTGTTTACTCACCATACCGTGACCTTCTGTCTTGCCTGGTAATCCTTCCTTGTTCACTTCTCTCCTCTTACTTGGTTATTGGAGGTTCATGCAGGCTGTGAGAAAAGAATAGATATTAGAGGGAGGTTCAGCTGATCCATCCTCTCATCGCTTCCCTGCTCTGACAAATTGATCAGAAGTCTCTCCAGCAGACTTTGAAGGACTATCCCCTTCAATTTGAACTGTTCCATGTCTCAGGGCTGCCTGTCTTGCCCTTGTAAAGAAGAGACGTTTCTCGGACATTCATTAGCCAAGGGAACTGGGGGTGTGGAAGAAGCATGTCCTCTTTATACCAGCCCTTTTTAGCTGCTGTGATTTCAGAGCACAGCTCAGCTGCTCCCAAGGAGTCACAAGCTCCTTCTGCTCTTGCTCTCTGCTCTGTATTTTTCAACACAACTCTCTCCCTGCCCTAGCCACCCCCTTCATTCCCTGCTTGGCTCCCCAGGCTATGTTCTTCAGGGGTGGGTGTGCAGGGCACTCTCCTCTGATGAGGCCTACGTGAAACCAGCTCATAGATGCAAAGGGTATGGGAAGACATGTTCATCTGTGTTTTTTGATAATTGCTTACTCAGACTTTAAGCTCTTCAAAAGATCTCCTATGACAGTTTTCCTGAGCCCTGCAGTCATGGATTTCCCTCCCAAACTCTTGCTAAATGTTGTTCCTAAGTGTTTGGTGCTTACAACAAACATGGCGTGTTTATTCCTAGTGTGAGTAGGGTTGGTGAGAGTGGAGGAGCACAGCTCTCCATGCCATTCCCCAGTCTGGTCACCATGTGAGCCAGACACATGGCCGTTTATGGCTGACCTAGTACTAGGATCAACCTCACTCTGTGGAAAGAGGTAACTTGTAGTCTGTTGCTCTTGGATTCCTTAGTGCCCAATGGGATATATACCCTTTAATATACCCTTTTCTGTTCCCTTCAATATACCCTTTTCTATTCCCCTCTCCCCATTATCATCCTCCACTGCACTGTCTAGTCTGAAGCAAATACTCCAGGGCAGATGCCTATTGCTTTATCTGTATCATGCTCTGTTTATTTTCACTTCAGGTTGTGTCACTCTTGTCTGAATCCTCTCCTCTGAGTGACTTTTCTTGTGCTGAGGTGCTCTGTTGTGTTGGTGTCTGTGTTATGCATGTTCTTTTGTTTCCAGTCAGTAATCTCTGCGGGAAATGCAGGGCGAGCGACACTGACCTCCTGCAGCCATCCTTGAATTTTCTGTACTGGAGCCTTCATCAGACAACACCTTGTAGTCAACAGAGAGGTGAGGCAAGATTGTATTGATTGCTATGTTAACCTCAGCAAGGTTGTAGCTTGGCCATCAGAGACTGTATTCTAACTGTCTCAGCAAATAACGTGGATTTTTCCCTTTCCAGATGCAGCATTACAGTTAACAAAGACCATTTTATATTTGGGATGAGGTTTTTTAGGTTGAGGATTTTGGTTTGGTTTTGCTGCCTTCTGATGATTCAGGAATTGGCTGCTGAGAGACAGAACCGCTGTATTTTTCTTGTTTGTAAAACACAGCAGTGGGGCTTTGGTGCCTTGTTTGAAATGTCCTGGTATTGCCACTGTTCAAAAAAATAAACAATAATCGAGAAAAGCTCTAACTAACCTTCCAGCTGTGTTAGCTGAAGGCTGGTCATCTTATTAACTGGCCGAGCGGTCACTTGTGCTGTGGGAGATGAATACCAGCGTAGCTGGACAGCCTTACTCTGATGAGCTGTGGCAGCTGGGGCTGCCTCACTGCAGCAGAGGTGTGCTCTGACTTCTCTTCTGCTTGTCAAGCTGGTTTAACCTGTGCCGTACCGTTAGCCGCTCTGTTTGTGTTTCTGTCACACAGCAGTGGCTGTGCTGCTCTCCAACGTGTCCTTGCTAGAGCTCCTGCAGAAGGTTTTGGAGCGCACCTGGTTGCGGTCCCCTCCCTCTGAACCTGTTTACCTGTCATCTGAGGATGCATTGCTGTGCTCTGGATGGCTGTTGGTTGCGTCCCTCGTACTTTATCAGCGTCGCTACAATACTGAGGTTAGAACCACTCTAGTGTTCAGATCCAAGGAATGGCTAAACCTTAAAAAAACCATCTTCATTAGCAGTGGAAAATGGTTTGCTTTGGCCTGGAATCTGCTTGCCTTGGTTGCTCTTTTGTTATTGTCCACAACTTATTCCATGCTGCACTTCTCCAGCAGGACTGGAAGGTAGCATGCTGCTAAAGGCTGAAACCCAAATCATTAGAGAATTAGAGAGGGGCGGAAGTCCTGGGGGAAAAAGTGCATACCCATCCCTCCTGATCCAAATCACTTTCCTCTTCAGGACAGAGCAAAATACATTTCAAGGCCTTTCTCAAGGGAAGGCTGGGGGTGGGAGACGCAGCTCTGATCTTATGAACTGCTGGCTTTTGGCTGCTTGGCTCCTCACTCTTGCTGGCTGGCTGTGTGGCTAAGGTACAGCCATGTTTGGTGATGGCTGTTCCTGCTGCTCCATGTGCTCACCAGTCTGCCAGCCATGTGTCAGAGGGTCTGTAGGGAGCAGTGAGAGCAAGACAGACAAACAAGCTGCCCTGTGATTTGGAAGCTGTGTGAGCTGGCAACTGGTGGTGGTGAGTGAAACTTGAGGGCCCAATGATGTGACTCTCCCTTCAGGGTCAGATTCCTGAAACCCTGTTGCTGTTCTCTTGTTTTTCAATGGCCATCATGGGGTAGTGTCTAAGGCCTGAAAGTATGTAAGGGAGCTTTTTGCCTGATCCAGACCAGCACTGTTTTTTCTCTTTTACTTCATTTTCCTCTAGGTTCACCAGATACTCTCTCTAGACCTAACAGAAGTCCTGAATGCAGTCATCTTCAGGAAGAAGAAGCCAATCCTGCTGTTAGGTATTTTTAATCTGTTACAGAGATTTGACTGGAAGCTAGTACCGTGCTACAGGCAAGAGGGGAGAATGGGTGACTGTGGGATGAGATGATGCAGGTGCTGGTGGGCATCTGGAAGCTTTGGTCCATTTGGCTTTGGAAGTAAATAACTGGTGGTGAGAAAGGGCAAAAGGGAACTGTCTGGAGTTCTTCTGTGTTTGGGCAGATCTTCCTTGGAGGTTGCTTGTGACCATGTGGCACTAAGCATGAACTGGGATAGTGTCTCACAGGGAGGAGACGAACAAGGGAACTCATGTTGCCATTCCTGCCTGCAGCTGCTGGACAACTCCAGTGGGCCCTTAAGCCCAAATTTTCGCTCCTCACCCTTTCCCATGCTGCTGCATAGGCACCAACACACAGGGCAAGGGAGAGGAAAACACTGACACACAGGCTAACAAGCGGCTCCCTGTCTAGTGAGCATCATGCAGTTCCTGAGAGCTGTCCTGCGGCAGAACTTCTCCTCCTCTCTGCTGGTGATTGTCAGCCGAAACACAGCCCAAGGTGCTACGCAACCACAGTCATCATCGCTGCAGGATGCTGCCTTGCACCCCCTTGCCATGTGGCAGGTCTCCTCGCTTGTTGTCAGTCTGCAGAACCTTTTGGTGCATGTCCAGTTGCAGGTATATAAAATAAGATTTTTGGAACAACACTAGTGTTGTTGGGCTTCAAGCAGGTACGCTAACCTGAGGAGAAACCACCCTGTTGCAGAACCTAAGAGGCTGTGGTTTTTTTTTTCCTTCTGCCTGCATTTTCCACCCCTTACAGACATGTGAGGAGGAGGAGGGAAAATGCTTTTGCTGCAGCATGGCGCAGTGAGAAATGAGGTAAATCAAGCTATGCGGTACTCCCTGCTGCTGAACTGGTTAGCTGAAAGTCTGTGTGCTAATGATGATTTCTGTTTTCTCATCTCCTGCTCTGCAGGGATGCCACACCCATAGGGACAAAGGGGGGGAAAGTGTAACAAATCCCAGTCCCTTCCCCTTGCCCCTGACAAAGTACTTTGAAGGGTAGTACATCAGCGTACATTTAACTTGCTCAAGTGATGTTGGTCTCCAGGGGATGAAACATCAGTTTACATTTAACTTTCTCGAGTGATATTGGGCTCCCATCTTTATTCTTTGGAGGTTGATACTTAATTTTTTTTTTTAGTCTCAGAATAAGTAGTTGTGCCTTTGTCTGACTCCTTGATGTGACAGATAATTTGCAGCACATTCCATCCCGTGGAGGAGATGAAGGGTGTTATTTTCCTGTGCTGCATGCTCTTCAGATCCTGCCACTTCATGAATTTTCCTCTTGCAATAGCTGTTGACTGTTTTGTTTTTTTTTTCCCCTCTTGGTATTCCAGAAAGACTTCCTGCTCTCTCAAGCAGTGGTTGCCTGCCTGGAAACCTTAGTGGAATACCTGTATGTGAAGAACCAAGATGTTGGTAAAGTCTTCCTGCTCTTTCTTCTCTTGGATTTCCCTCCCGCAGTGATTTTTGAGCTCTTTGAGCTCTTTGATCTCCATCCAGTAGTGCCCTGGAGCAGATGCTTAATGAGTTTATGCCCAATAACAGAAATTATTTGTATGCCTAAAGTTAATCATGTGCTTTGTGGGATGAAATCACAGTGCCTGGCACCCCTGCAGGCGTGAGCCCTCACTTTGGCTCTGGACACCAAGATGCTTTCCAGAAGGAAAAAAGCCATTCCCCACCCCCCCATATGGTAAGAGCGAAAGATTTAGGAATGGAAGGAGTGTAGGAATAGTCTTTCTCTTCCAGGCCAATTGTAGCAAACCTTTGGACCATAAATGTAGGGGAGGGAGGATCTGAATATGATGTGTATCCCACACGGACAGCGTTGGTCACAATTTGGCCCTGAGGGAGGAGAAGGGAGAAACAGGGTACTAGGCAGCCTTAGGGAATGGAAGCTGGAAATTCTAGATTTCCAGAGGCAAATGCAGACCTTGGTTTCTGGAGTCCATGTCAGACCTAATGTGTATCATGTTAGCAGTGTAACATAATACGACAGCCTGGTACAGTCAGGAGGAAAAATAGACCCTTCTGCTTATTGTCAGCCTCCTGCCACAAAGTCCAGGTGCTGGCTCTGATCTTAAAACAGACAGAAAGTTCTCTGTGCTCTGACCAGTGCAATTCTGTCATTTAAACGCTGAGAGAGAAGGGGATGGAGTGAATGAACACCAGACAAAAGGGATACTGGTGGGAGAGTGGAAGCAGTTGAATGAAGATTTAATACTGCAGATGAATGACAGCCCATAGCTGAAGGGAGGCCATTAAAAGGCTGGGTTAAAAAAAAAAAGAAAAGGTGGCATATTATGGAGAGGTTCTGCTGATTTGGGATTAAGCTAATGAAATGCTGCTTCAGCAACTGCTGAACCTGTCACTTTGGCTGCCTAAATTCTTGCTGTGGTGCAGAAGTTCATAACAGCGATAACAGGAGCCTCCTTATTCCAAGCGGGATGAGGGTCATAGCTAGGTTTGACGGAAAGATGTGAGAGCACTGCAGAGAGTGGCCTGGACTCTGCCTCTAGGAGTTGCCTCATTTGAGGTTTCAAAAACCCTCTCTTGGTCCAGAGATTTTTCCAGATGTGCAGAGCAGGCTCAGTGCACAGTGCTGATACTTTCTCATTTCCACCAGGTAAAATATACCCCCTGAACATTTTACATTTTTTTTAGTGTTGTTTTCCCATAGAAAATATTCTTATAGTGGTAATAGGGAGGTTCCATGACTGCCAGTGGAAAAGGGACCTTTCTAAAACTCTGGTGAGTTGTCCTGGTGTAACAAGCAGTATCAGCTACCTTGTTGTAATTGTCCATCCCATGCAATAAATACCAAGTTATGACACTGAACTTGAGCGTTCAGTGAGAGACTTCACGCTGTCACATAGAGTGACCTCGAGCCTTCCCTCTGTTTATTGTATATGCTCCTTATTAAGAACATTTTCTCTGCAGATTGTTTGCATTGCTGCCATCAGCCTGGCTGGTCCCCATAGTATGCTTTCTGATGCGGATCCAGGCTTGGTTTGTGCAGCTTATGTTATAGGGCTTTCTTCGTTCCCTGAAGGGTATTCTGCAGCTAAATAAAACCCATGGTCAGGAAACTTGTCCTCATACTGAAACCAGAGGGTATTATTTTTAAAACCCTGGGCTAAAGATATCCCCTTACTATTTTATGACATGCACCCCATGAGAAGGTTTCTGTTGCTGTACCAGCACGAAGATGGACAAAATGTATTTTCTGCTTTAAGAAGCTATTAAGCTTTTGTCCTCATGGCTAAAGTCTTGCCCAAAGACTGACAGATTAAAAAGCAAGTAAGAACAGAGCAAAATATCCCCTTAGTGTTTCACAGCGTGGGGTCTAGAAGGGAAAACTTAGGGTCAGTATTGAAGACCGTCCTTATCCGGGTCCAACGTGTCACTTGGCCGATTTTAAAGCTGTCTTTGATTGGCTTCTCCTTCTCTCCCAGCTCTACATGTTGCTTCACAGCCCTGGCACCGATTCCTGCTCTTCACGCTACTCAATGGGGGTCAGAAGCCCTTTTTGCAGCCAGAAGTTCTCAGGCTGATGACTTTGGTGAGCAGGGGAAGGGCAGGCTCTTCTCTGTTTTTTTCGAGTGTGTTGGTACAGTGCCCGTGGGTCGGTTTTTGGAACTTACTCCCTACACACACACATTCTCAGATGCTGCTGCGGCTTTTTCTGTCACTATATTCATGTCCCATAATAATGATACTTTCAAGTCAACTTCCCTTCCACACCCTGCAGAAACTGACTGCTGTTGGTGAGCACGGCTTGTTCTTCTGTGTTCATAGCATTTATTTATATCATCTAGGACCCCTGGGGAGGAGAGGGGAAGCCTACAGAGAACATGCAACTGCTGTTGCCAGTCAGGGAGCGTGCTGTGGCTCTCTGGAGAGCGAGAGCTCTGATTGGCATCGCAGCTCATCTCCCTGTCTTTGACCTTACAGATCTGACTTTTCAGGGCAGGGAGTTACTACAATCAGCTACCCTGATGTACCTGGGGCCTGTGAGCAAGAGAGGAAATGTCGTCCTACCCAGCAGAAATGCTGAATATAAAGCTCTTACGGCAGTGGATGAGAGGAAGGGGTGATTAATATGAACCTTCCCCCTCCAAGTACATGATGGGTCTGTGAATCTTCACGTTTTCACCTTTCAAAGGTTACCTGGTTCATTTCAGTTCCTTGCTGACATAAACCAAAATAAGTCTGGTTATAAATCAGAGCACTGTCAACACAGATAGTTGCACTGGTTCTATTAGAACTGATATAAAAATCAGGCCTGTGGTCAAGGTGCTGCAGCATCCCATTACGTAGAAGAGGTCTTTCCAGGAGATGAGTCACTGTTGGAGTCTGGGTCTTTCACTACTTAATGCCTCTGTTTTTCCCTTTGTTCAAGTTTCTGAGACATCAGAGCAGCAATATTATTTCTCAAAAAGAAATTAGCCAGGTTCTCCAAGAGGCAGCAGAAGCCAACTTAGCAGAGCTGCCTGAGGCCGTGTCTCGTGCTCTTCACCTCTTCCTTTGTCAGGTAAGAGAGTGGTGACTGCCTAGGAAAATGAGAAGGGAATCCCTGGGGGATTGCTTTAGCCTTTGATGGGGAGCCATAAACTTCCTTTGAGGAGGTTACGGTAAGATGAAGAGGAATGCTGCAGCTGCTAGCTTGGCCTACTGCCTTGAGTGATGTGCGGTGAAAAGTGAAAGCGAGCAATGGCAGCAGCTGTCTAAACTGTGCTG
The DNA here is from genome assembly GCA_009806455.1 of Tetrax tetrax. NCBI lineage: Eukaryota > Metazoa > Chordata > Aves > Otidiformes > Otididae > Tetrax > Tetrax tetrax. The sequence continues at coordinate 419,200 of WHYT01016703.1, forward strand.
TCAATATTGTCGTGGGTGGCCCCTTGCTTCCCCTCCATATCAAAGTTTGAAGGTCTCACTGCTCTGTGTGAGGGGAGGGAGGGAGGTATGAAGCCCAACAGTTTCCTGATGGTGTGGAAATAATTCTTTCTCCTGACTGCTCAGATTCAGAGCAGTGACTGCCAGGTGGAGCAAGTGCAGTCAGGGACTATTCAGACCTTGCTGGAGCGCCTCCTGGAACAGAGGGCCACGCGTGTAAAACATCAGGACATTGTGTATCCTTTTGCTGGGCCTTTGATTGGTGATGTTCATGAGGGTGGAAGGTGTAACAGAGGTGGAAGCCATACTTAATCTACTCCCTCTCCCCTTCTTCCAGCTCAAGGCAAACAAAAGTGGGAAAACTGATCGGTTGCTACTGTTGCCTAACTTTGGGATGAAAGACTTAATCATCCCCAGATTTGAAAAGAGATTTGGGAAATGAGGAGACATTTGGGATGAAAGATGGGTCTCTCTGCTGGAATTACATTCGCCTGCACGGCAGAGATGCTCTGACGAAAGCGGAGCAGGTCAGGGGGCCTGTGACTTCAAAGCAGTAACAATCCTGGTATTGATTTCCCTGGAGGATGAACAATCACTTAACCTCTGTCTGTGTGCTAACTAGCGCCAGTAGGCCCATGGAGCTGTGGAAATCCAAATATGGCTTGAGCACTTCACAGTGCAGCGAGCACTCAGAAACTGCTGAGTGGAGTTAACAAATTTTGTTCTGCTTAGAGTCCCTTGCTGAGAACTGCATCCTCCTCCATGGATGTGAGGCAGGGGCTGCCCCCCAATTACTTGTGGAGAAAGAGGGAGCCTGATGCAGTATTTGTTTATTTCTCAAACTGCCTGCTTTGGCCTTCCTGTTTTCATCACGCCGCGTTGCCTCAGACAGGTAGCAGTGATGGAAGTGGCCCTGGCAGTGATTTCCTGTTGCAGTGGTGACTTCCTCCACTGTGGGACGCTGTCATCGGCCTTGTGCAGGGTATGTGGTGGGTGAGGTGTTTGTTTTCTGTGAGGAGTAGCTTGTCCTCATGCTTGTCCCCCATGTGATACTACTGCTTTGTGGTGGGATGCTCAGAGTGCAAGTTGTCCAGGTGGAGACCATCCAGCCCCAGGATGTTCCTCTCCACTGCCCTTGCTTGTCTTTACAGGAGTGAGGGAAGGTGGACAGGAGGCCTTGTTACATTGCTAAAGTAGCTTCTCATTTCTGGCTTTTCTATGTATGAAGAAACCTTCAAGTCACAGAATCATAGAATAGTTTGGGTTGGAAGGGACCATCAAAGGTCATCTAGTCCAACCCCCTGCAAGAAGCAGGGACATCTCCAACCAGATCAGGTTGCTCAGAGCCCCATCCAGCCTGGCCTTGGATATTTCCAGGGATGGGGCATCCACCACCTCTCTGGGCAACCTGTTCCAGTGTTCCACCGCCCTCATTGTAAAAAAAATTTTCCCTTATATCAAGTCTGAATCTACTTCCTTCTGTTTTAAAACCATTAGCCCTTGTCTTGGTTGTTAGGAAAGGTTTGGGATACAGTCAAAGAGCAGCAGTGGTGGCTGCCTGAACAGGATAGTCATGAGCACAGAAAACAAAATCCTCTGGTCAGAAACAAGGTTTGACATCAGTTTTGTCAAGAAAGGACTTTTTTCAGGTTCACCCACACTGGTGTTTCTCACACGCATTAGGAGGGGCGTTCCATGGCTTGGAGGAGTGTTGGTTTAGTAACGAAAACCTCCTGTCAGCCATGTGTCGACTGTGGGAATTCCCGTAGCCTGCTGGACTTTCAGCCATGCCTTCTTGCCTTCGGTTTCCGCTCATGCCGTCGAATGACAGATGTCTAGGAAGTGTGGCAGTGTCCCTCTCACACATTGGAGACTGAAATGAGAAGATTCAGTGCACGCAGCAGAGGAACAAGGCAAGGATGGAATAGGAGACCCCGTCCTGCCTTTTATTCCCAGTGAGTAATAGAAGATGGACAAAAGGAAGTCATTTGTAGCTCATTTTCAGAAAAAGCTTTGTTGAAAACCATTTATAAAGGCCGGTTACTGAAATGGCTCCTCGTCTCCTTTTCTGTGTGGGATGAAGCTTGGTCGCTGCTCTTCAGTTATCAAAATACAGAGGTGGTGTGGGGCTCAGCCGGGACCCCTGGGGAAGCTGATGGGGAAGAGGAAGCTTCTTCCCATTCCCGGGTGATCCTCGAGGCTACAGCCCCTGACCCCCCCTTGCCCTCCAAACCGTCTAAGCCCCCCTTTCATTAACGACTTTCCTTCCCTCGCAGAGCCGGGGCAAACCCTCCCGCAGCGGGAGCAGGCCCGGGTTTGGGGGGGGCAGGCGCGGGGCCCGGCTCCTCAGCCCCCCACCGCTTGCGGGAGCGGCGGCGGGGCCGGGGCGGGGCGGGAGCTCAGGAAGTGACGGGGCGGGGCGGGGAAGCGGCGGCGGCGGCGGCGGCAGCGGCATGGCAGCGTGAGGCAGCGCCGATCCGGTACCGGCACCCGCACCCGCACCCGGCCCGCAGGTGAGGCGCGGGGTGGAGGGGGAGGCAGACCCGGGAGGGAAGGCGGTGCAGGCCGGGTGGCCCCGGGGGTGCCTCGCTTGGGCTCTGCGGTTAAACGGCTTTGCCGGTACCCCAAAGGCTCTCCCCGCTCCTCGCCCCCTCTCTCCCGCCGGAGCCCCGCGATGTCCCCTGGACGCGGCTCTGGGTGGGCTTCCCCGCAGGGCGGCCGGGGTCATCTCGCCAAATCCCATTTCCACGCCCCCGTCCCCCTGCTACTGCCCTTGGTTTCAGCGGTGCTGGAAGGAGAATCCCCATCTCCCTGTGCCCGCAGCCGGCCGAGCCCCTTGGGGAGCTGCTGACCCCCTCCAGCTGGATGGCAGGCACGGAGTAGGGGGGCTGGGACGGACCCCTCCCCGGTGGAAATCACAGCAGCTCGCTGGTTTGGGTCGGGGCTGCCTAACCCCCGGCTGGCAGCCGTCTCTACCGTACCGTGAGGTCTGGTTTTGGTGGTTTTGGGACTTTTGAGGTAAGCAGATGTAAACGGGCATCGTGGTTTCACTGAAGCACCTGATCCTGTAAGCCCGGTCTGGAAATGCCCCGCCAGAAGAAGTCTGGGCAGCCTGCGTTTCGCTTCTGAAGCTTTTAGTTCAGCTGTGACAAGAGACGAATCCTCCGAGAGATGAATCCTCGGGTTGACAGAGGAGCGCTCGGGGATGGATTCCTGGGGCGAGGAGGAGTTTTCATTCCTTGTTTTGCCACCGTGCACTCCGGGGCAAGCTGCCTGATGATACTTTTTTCCCCTCTGCGTTTCAGTGCCCTGTGGAGGGGAGGGGAAGGAGGGTCCTGCGAAAGTCCCTGCCAAGAACTGAAGCATGGCAGCGTGGCTCTGCCTTGCGAGCTCATTAAGCGAATAAATCCCGTGGATGCTCAGTTCAGACGGGGCTCCTGCAGGAGAATTTATAAAGTCATTAAAAACATTTTAATGGAAACTACTAACCATCTATAACGTAGCATCTGTCGTCGTGTCTTTGGAAAAACACATCTAAATTAAGAGGATGGGAGACAGCGAGACAGACTGGTGGGCTTTCTGCTGAAGCAACCAGCTGGCCAGGGCTGTGAGGGAACACTGGTGGAAACTCCTTCCCATCTGTAGCATCAGGCCAGGCCCTGGCTCTCCAGACTGCTCTGAGAGTGCGGGGCAGAGCCAGGTTTGGCAGGGATCGGTTTGAGGAGGAGCAGGCAGGGAAAAGAGGAGCAGCTCTGCGGTGTTTGCATGTCATCTCATCCCTCAGCAAGTGATGACACGAGGGAGGGTTTGTGGGGAAAGCATGGAAGAGCATCTGCAAGAAGCTTTGGCGTCCCTGCGCTTCCACAGTCTGATCTAGAGAGGAGGGAACATCCTCTGCAATTAAAACAGGGGGCGAAATGGGCAAAGTGGTGAAGGGAAATTAGCTCAAGCTGGTCCCACGTGGCATCAGCAGCTTTGCTTTTCCTGTGGGTGAAGGGAACTTCGTTTTCACTGAGGTGTTTCAGCCCTGATGGACGATGTCAGTCGGTAGCTTCAATGTGAGAACGAGCCTCAGCGGGGAAGGAGTCACACGAAAAGGCAATGGGCTTCTGGTGTGGTGTGGTTCTCCAGTCTCCTCCTTCCGACCTTGTCCCGTGACGCAACCCGTAGGGCTGCTGCAGGAGGATTTGTAAAGTTGTTAAAAACATTTTTATTGAAAACGCTAAACATCCACACCGCAGCATCCGCTGTCCTGTCTCTGGGAAAGCCCACCTCCAAGACTTTGGCTGAGAGCCGCGCTTCGCTCTGCTGCCGCCCGCGTGGATCTTTTTGCAGCTCAATGTCTTCCTCCTTGGAGCGGCCACGGGGCATCCTTTGTCCACCCAGCCCCCATATTGGAAGTGGGGGACTTGGGAGCCCCTGCCCTGCCCAGGAATGCTGGCACTGCTGTGGGCAGCGTGGCAGAGCTCTCGCAGGCAGCATTTCTGCTCTTGGCCTTTCAGCCTGGTCTGGAGGCCACCGGCTGCCTCCAGGGTCTCTCTCCGATTCTCCGTGAGTACGGCAAAGAGCCAGCCTGGTCCTGATAGCTGCGTGTCCGATCCGAGGGGTGAACAGGAGCCCACGTCCCGGGGCAGTCACAGTTTGTGCTTTTAAGTTGCTGCTCTTCCTCCTTCCTGAGAGCCTGGGGGGGAGCAAAGAGCTGTGGGGAGCTCTGTGGAGGGGGGACCTGCATCTCGTGGTGGTTTTTGGCAGGGTGAAACAGTCTCTTGGAAGTTGAACCAAGCTGGTGGGTCAAACAGAGTGTCTGCTTGCCCAGGCTGGAGAATTTCTCCTTACAGCCTCGGCTTGCCAGTGTGCTCTGCAACCTTCAGGCTGGCTGCAACGTGCCTTCAGCCTCACACCACAGCGAGCAGAGGGGACAGATCCTGGGCCCGGAGTGGGAACCTTGTGCTGCTGTCCTGGCTCCGCATCGCCTCCGAAACGCGAGGCGTGTCACTGAGCCCGCAGCGGGGGCAGCCGCGTCTTCTGCTGTAGCGCTGGTTGTAGTTACCCTGATCCGTTCCCTTCCAAGGGTGCTGTCTCTTCCAAAGCGCGACAGCAAAACAATGCAGAGGGTTTCTTGTGTTTGCCCGACGCCATTTCCCTGCCTGTGCCGGGGGTGCGAGGGCGCTTGGCTCAGCCGTGGCTGGAGATGTGTGGTGGGACTGGGAGCTGCTGCTGGTTTCTTGCAGGGTGGAGAGAGTGGTGCTGCCCACTTTGCCTCGTTCACAGGTCTGAGGTTGAAAAAAAAATTGTATTTGCTTAAAAAAGAAAAACAGCAAGATTTGGTGTGAAGAAGGGATTTGTTTCCATTCCAGTGTTAGGGCGTCGCAGATAGGGGCTCAGCTGGGCAGGTGCATTCAGGCTGAGGAGGGGAGCGGGGCGGCAAGGTCAGGGCACCTCTGGTGTCCTTACACGTCTGCTTTTCCCTTGGGAGCAGGAGGAGGCTCAGGGGATGCCTCTGAAGTTGCTGCTGCTGCTGCTTCCGTAATTGCCGGTGGCCGCTGCTCGGCTCCGTGGAAAACTCACCCCTGCGGACAGGCTGCCTGGAGTCCCGCTGCCTGGAGGCCGAGGTACTGCTCTCCTTTTCAAGGTCTAGGCTGTCCCAGGGACCAAGGTCCTCGTTTCGGAGGCAATGCACAGGTCCTCCTCAAGGATCTTCTCCTCTAGCCCCTCTTCTGCATGTTGGCTCTGTCTGAGGGACCTTCGTGGCTCGGAGCAGCTCTGTCTGAACACATCCCTCCAGAGCCTCAGGCTCCTCCTGGGGAGGGACACGCTTGGGGTAAGGGGGGACTTACCACCAGGTCACCCAACTGCTGCTTTTCGGCGTGGGGCCTGCAGCTGGGGCCCAGCTCATAGCGAGGGGAGGGGTCCAGGTACCAACACCCCAAGAGCTGAAGTGAGATGGCTGAGCTGGTCAAGCCTGGTGCTTGGAGGAGAGGTTGGACTTCAGCCCCTTGTTGATCCCTCCCCTCCTCCTTCGGCCCTGCTGCTTCGCTTGCTGGGCTGCTCTAACTCACAAACCCAGCAAAAAATCTAGCTGTTATTTTGGGGAGAAAGGGGTAGGACTTAAATTTTTCTGCTGGGTCAGTGCTCAATCAGATCCCTGGAGGCCCGGTGGGTGCCCAGCCAGCAGGTAAGAGAGGAGGGGGAGACCAGGGCTTCCCTTGCTTGGGAGAGCGGCCGGCTGCAGCATCGCCCCATGGCCCTGTGGTGGCCACCATGGCCCCGTTTGCAGGCAAGGAGCCTGGTGCTGAGGACAATGTGCCATCGGTCCCCCGAGGCTCCTGTGATTTCTCCCCTTGGTAAGCCTCCCTGCTGGTCATTGGTTTTGTTGGTCCATTTTGTTCCAGGCTGCGGCGGCCGACATGGATTTTCTCTTCGTCTGCCCCTTTCTGCTGGCGCTGCTGCTGTCCCGGGGCAGCTTGGCAGACCTGGAGAAACAGAGGGTGGACTCTGCCTTGGAAATCTGTATCCTTCTCCGCAGCCGGGTCCCCATGCCCACCATATGCACTTGCGCCTGCTGAGGCTGGAGGGTGCTCGGGCACAGGGGGTCAGAGACCACGGAAAGGGGCACAGGGGGTGAAAGATAAGAGGATCCACAACCGAGGAGCAGTTGCCCCTTTACAAGGGCTTTAGCTGAGCTCCTGGGTTTCCTAACTCAGGTCAATGTGGGAGCGGAGATGGGTTTTTCGGTGGCACCTGGTGTTCTCTTGAGTGAAGTTCTTTTCCTTTCCGCTCCGTCTTTCCGGGCGCCGAGCACATTTCCCAGTCTACTCCTGGGAGTGGCATGGCCAGCTGGGTGGCAGAGCACGCCTGTGGGACTTGGGGCTTTGGGACCGCTGGCAGGGATGATGGAAGAGGGCCTCTGGGCTTGTTGGCATTTATTGCCCATGAGGGGGTGGGCTTTTCGGCACACAGCAGCATCCCCTGGTGAACAGGCAAAGTATGAAGAGAACTCCATGGAGAACTGAGGGGGGCTGAGATGGTGCTGGGCAGAGGGGCAGAGCGGGAACGTGGTGGGAGCGTGCTGGCAGCGCCCTTGACGGTGGTGCAGATAAGAAGCTGTTTGAGGTGAAGCGCAAGGACCAGATGAATGCGCTGAAGAACCTGATTGAGCTCAACGACGTCAACCAGCAGTACAAAATCATTGACATCATGCTCAAGGGACTCTTCAAAGTGAGCCACGGCACAGGCCACCCTCTGGGCTCTGTGGGGCCGGGGAGGGCTGGGGTCAAAGAGAAGAGCTGGGTGGGCTTTAGGCTTCACAGGGAGGATGCCATGGGGCTTCAAAGTGGGGCGGCTGGTGCGGCACTGCTGGTGTAGAGGGTAGAGCCGGGACAGGGCAGTAACCAAGGGGTCTGGCAGGTGCTGGAGGACTCCCGGGCCGTGCTCATCGCTGCCGACGTGCCTCCTGATGGGCCTTTCCCTCAGGACGAGAAGATAAAGGATGGTAGGTCCTCTCCGGTCCTTAGCCCCCTCCCTTTTCCATTGCTCCGGTGGATTGCCAACCGGCACCAGGGTAGGGACGAAACCCCCATGTACCCAGACCAGACCCAGGCTGGTCCCTGTCTGTTGCTGCCCCTCCAACTGGTTCATACTGGGGACCCTACCCGTGCCTCCCCACCTCCCGGCAGGGCCGTAGGCATCGGCAGGACGGGGTGCCCATTACCAGTGTGCTGATGGGGGCGGGTGGCTGTCCCCACAGCCTACTCCCACGTGGTGGAGAACACCGCCTTCTTCGGGGACGTCGTCCTGCGCTTCCCCAAGATCGTGCACCACTACTTTGACCGCAACTCCAACTGGAACAACCTCATCCGCTGGGGCATCGGCTTCTGCAACCTGACAGGCGTGTTCGAGCAGGGACCCCACTCCCAAGTCCTGGGGCTGGTACGGCTCCTGGTCATCGTCCCCCGCCACCGTGTCTCCTCTCTGGGGCTGGGGCTGGGGAGCAAGGGTTTTGGGGGAAAACGGAGAGTGGGCAGGGGAAGCATATCCCACATCTGAGGGATGTCCTAGGAATGGGGGATGAGCACGGAGGGGAGGAGGGGACCCTGGTTGTGGGGGGCGTGTGGTGTGGGAGGCACCACTCCCCGACGCGGTCTCCACTTTGCTCCACAGATGGCTCAGGAGCTGGGAATCAGTGAGAAATCGCCCGATTACCGCAATCCCTTTAAAACGGACCACTCTGAGGTAAGATGGCAACGTTGCCGCCTTGCCCCATGGGCTTCCCCATCCCCGTGGTGGCTTCGGGCAGCCAGCTGAGGAAGGGAACGGGTGGCTTGGTAGGGAACGGCCAAAAACCCCCCAGCACAGAGGAAGCTTGGCTGAAATGCCTGCATCAAACCGAGATGGGCTGCGCTTGGTTTTGGGTGCCCAGTGCCACCTCCTCCTGTGGCCACCTGCCCCATGGGACCCCATTCACCTGGGGACACGTCCAACCTCAAGCCTCCCTGGTGTCATGGGGCTTGTGCGATGGCTTCTGTGGGTTTGGGGGATGATGTGGCTCTAGGAGGCCGCAGGAGCTTCCCCCACACTCACTCCCCATTCACCCCCCCGCTGTTGTCACCCCGCAGTTTTTCCCCAGCGCCGACACCTTCCAGAAGGCGCTGCGGGAGGAGGAGAAGCGAAGGAAGAAGGAGGAGAAGCGGAAGGAGATACGCAAGGGCCCGCGCATCTCCCGCTCGCAGTCGGAGCTGTAGCGCGTGCAAGGGGGCGTGGAGCAGCTGGCTCCCTCTCGGCGGCCTCGGGGCTGGTGCCCGGGGTCCCCTTTCCATTGGTGCCGCGGGTTTTGTTTTGTTGCCTTTCCCTTTCGTTCGGCGGGGGCCGGGTGGCCCCTGCCAGTTGCGCCCCAGTGGGGCTGGGGGTAGGGGGGGGCTGAAGCGGGGTACCCCTTCCCCAGAGCCAAAGCACAGAGGGGAAGGCAGCGGGGCCATCCCCAGGGCTGGTTGGGGTGCTCTCACCCCTGGTGGGGTGGGGGGGACAGGCTGCGGCCGAGCCCTGTGGGGGGAGCCCACCCCCCCACAACGTGCCCCGCATTGAACGTGCCTCCTCTGTCGTGGGTGGGATGCGGAGCACGTCACGCCAAACTGCCTCGTGAGAGATGCTGCTTCTCTCAGTTTTTGGGGGGATTTTTTTTTTTGATATTTTGCTCCTACCGCAGCGCATCCCCGCAGGGAGGCGAACACACGGTGAGTTTTTGGGAAGGAGGGCCGTGTGCCCGTGGTGCCAGCCCCCCCCCCGATGCTGGAGGGGAACCAACTCCGAACCCCTGCCAGCCTGTCCCGCGCACCGTCCTGCCCCGACCCTCTGGCCTGGGGTCAATCGTCTTCCCCAAATCCCCCCTTCTGAGGGGGACGGCAGGGCTGGGGTGGGGAGGGAGCCCCTCTGCAGGGCGTTTGGGCTGAGGGGCTGCCCCGGAGTCCTGGCATGACCCCCCTGCCTTCCCCCGGGGTGGCTGGTGGCACCCAAAAAGTGGGTGCTTGGCGCCAGGCCGGGGACACCGTGGCCTTCGGGAAAGGGGGAACATCCCCAATTTTTAACCGCGGAGCCAGGGGGTGGCAGCGGGTATGTGTTTTGTTTTTCTTGAATAAAGTTGATCTTTTCTTTTTTTTTTTTTTTTTTTTTTTTTTCCCCCCCC
>WHYT01016704.1:32479-86181 GCA_009806455.1 Tetrax tetrax
TTTTTTTTTTTTTTTTTTTCCATTTAGGCTAATACGACAGTGTTTAGACCTCAGATTGTGCTACTGTTGTCAGGTCAACAGAGCTGCGGGATGTTTCTCGACCTCCATCACTTCTCATGGTGGCAGTGGGAGGGTTGCTCTTGGAGATGTACAGGAGTCCGGATTCACGGAGGGACCGAGGGCACAAAGACTCCCTGCTGATCCCTCCACACTGTGTTCAAAGCAAGGAGCAAAGTTTCTCTGCATCACAGAAAAGCAAAGTTGGAAAGGGCTCTTTTGTCCTCTCCCTGCCAGTTCTGAACTGGCATTTAGACTGGAAAGATGCACAGGCCGTCTCTCCCAGCACATTTCCCAAAACCTAGGAAGCTCTAGTGCAAACTATAAACACATGCTCCCTGCATCCCCTGACACATGGTCACTTTCCTGCAGAGGCTGCCTGTCCTGTGGGATGAGAGCGTGGCCATGCATACCAATGCTGGGTGTCCTTCAGGGACATAGCCACAGTGCGAAGTGCAGGACAGGCTCAAGAACTGATGGAACCATTTTCATCCCTGTGGACCTTGCACCCACATTGCTGCACAGCACCCAGTTGGTGCACAGACCTACAATACCTACACAATGTTTTGGAAGATCTTATTTGAGACTGGGAGTTCACCTTTTGTGGTCCTGGTCCATCCAGTGAACCAATGTTTCTGCCTCCCAGAGAGGTCCATGGACTGTGTAAGGACTCGAGAGTAGTCTTAGTCCTACCAATGACCTGAACATCTGCTGAAAGACACACATCCTTATTTATGCTTCTCTTCCTACACAGACAGGGAAAATACTTGCATTTTGGCTTCATGTAGGAAATTAATTAAAAGCTTATGCTAAGGAACAACCAAGTTCAGTCCCACTGCAAATCTTCATCCTCCTCCACCCCTGGCCACCTCTCTTGGCAGTGTATGACAACCAATTTCTACCTGTGGCTGTGTCGTGTGTCACAGGCCCTGAAAGGCTGCTCGTCTCCCCAGAGCCTGCTACTGTGAACCTCAGAGATTTGGTCTAATCAGCAGGTTTGCAGAGAAAATGAGATTTTTTTTTTTTTTTCTCTCTCTCCTTACTGGCTGACTTCCACCAGCAGCAGCTCCAGCTCTCCAAGGCACATCTCAATTAATTAATACAGTCAAACCTTATTAGAGACAATCGTTGGCCAGCAATTACCCAGTTCTGAGTTCTCTTTGCTTTTTTTTTTTTTTTTCCCTTGTTGTTTCTTGCTGCTGCTCTCCTCCCCAATGCCTTTCTCACCAGCAAAGCATGTCCTGGCAAAGCCTGATGTAGAGTGGGAGCTTCTTTAGTGTGCAGTGGAAGTTCAACCCTCCTCCCAGTCCAAAGCCCTGCTGCAGTTGAGGTTGCTGAGCAGATCTCAGCACAGCCTGGACAGAAAACGTGCAGTCAACCGAGGCTGGGCAACAGCAGGTTACAGCAGTTGGGGTCCCGGGGGCTCTTCTGTCTCCTCAAAGTTGATGTTGGTGGAATAATGGTGAGCTATTTCTGTGAGTAAGTGACCCAGATGGGGACCACTGAATCCTGGAAGTGCTGGAAGCCCTCCAGGCAGACAGATTTGACTCGCAAGCCTCTGAGGCTCCTAGGGAAGGAAGGAAGGACGACAGCCAAACCCAGGACCCTCAAAACCAAAGCACACATCAGAGAATGGAAATGGTGTTTGGTTTTGTATCACCAGCCACAGCTGCTGTAGAATTCCTCACTTTTTTTTTTTTTTTTACACACTGGAAAATACTAAAGTGCAGGCAGGACAGGGTATAGTTCTTAGGGACAGAAACTGATGCTGAGGGAGGAAGAGCTGGGGTGATGTTGTGAAGATGGAGGCAGCAAGATCCCCTGTCTGTCAGGAGATGCTGCTTAATTGAGAGCATGTGCTGGGGCTGGAATTTGCTCCCAGGCTTAGCAGGAAGGGCCTGGGACAACCCCAGACCAGGAAGGTCCCCTTGCCTCAGCTCCCACCATTCATGGGCCATGGCCATGAGTTAGTGGTGTAATGACGTCTGGGCACACGGCTCACAAGAGCCCTGGCTGTCCCTGAGCCTGGGAAATGGCTGCAGGTGGCAGAGATGTGGGTTGGAGAGTGGTCTGGATGTCTAAAACCAGGCTGGTTTCTCTCAAAACAGTGGTGGCCCAGCAGGAGCAGATGCTGTTTTGTGTCTGTGGGTAAATGAGAACCATTCTCCAGGGCTGTCAAAGCAGCACTTTTCAACAGCCTCAAATTATTATTATTATTTTGTTTTAACATCCATGTAAATACGTCAGCCTTTCTGGGTGGCTTCATTAACTACCCAGCACATCACTCAGAGCCTCACAATTTTTGTCAAGTGCTGACATCCCCTTCCCATGTCCATTGCAGAGTCTGAATTCCTCTAACTCCGTCTCGTGATGGAAAACAGGTTCAGGGTAGGATTAAAAAAATATCCAAAAGATAATAGAAATTGTTCTTCCTTCTTCAGAGACCTGCCAGAGTGACTGCAGCTCACACCCAGAGCTAACTCAGTGCTATCTCGTAGTGATACAGGGAAAAACTGAGTCCCGTTCCAGGTTTTAGTGAGTTTGAGTTGAAAATGCAAGTGACGCAATGCTTCATCGCCTCTGTGTGCAGAAGAAATTCCTGTCTTCCTCATTTTGCTGCTTTTTGATTGAACAGGAGAGAAAAAAAGTGCTGCAGGGTCGTTATTAAAGCCGATCAAACATAAAACAAAATAAATTGACTAACAACAGAAATATCCTTTTATTACATAAAAGTGTTGATTTGTCTGTTTATTTTCATAAACGCATCAGGCTCTTTTTTTGAGCCTTGTGCCATTAAATTTCCCAGGAATTTTATCCATCTTTTTTCCCCAAAATACTATCAAATAGGGAATGTGCATCACTGTGTATCTCATGGTAGAGACCACCACAAGCCTCACCAGCACCTGTTGCCCTGTTTGGGTGGTCCCAGTCATAGAATCACATGGTTGGATGGGACCTATAAGATCATGTAGTCCAATGCATTCCCTCTCCTCAAGCCTGGCCTTGAGGCTTAGCACTTCTGCTTCAGCACCTAGAATCAGGTGCTTATAGGAGAATTTCATTTATTTTTCCCTGAGCAGCCACCTGTCACACTAGGAAAAAAAAAAAAAAAAATAGAATAATGTGTTTTCTTGTTTCTTCTGGGATGCAAACAGCCCTTCCCTTCTGCTGGTCCCTTTCGAGGTTGTCCAGGCTGGCTTTGCTTCTCCCTCTGCATCTCCACTGTCCTGTCAGAAGATCCTTCTCTCAATTGCGTGTTCTCAAAGACCTTTAAAGCCCTCAAAACACAGGACAACAGTGTATTTCCTAAATAAGTGGAGCATGGAGAGGTGCTTTCTACATCATTGAGTCTGGGGGACTCAATATACTGTAAGAAAAAGCAGTTGAAGAGGCAATTTTGAGGACGGGAAAGTCATGACCAGCCACCCCGGTCCTCCTGCATTTCAAGGTCAAAAAAAAAAGCTTTAAGGATTTGCGCAGAAGGTACAGGACATGGATGGGCTTAAAGATGTTGAGAGAGGATCAAAACCATTTCTTCAGATGTGGATGAAGAAGATTGGGCTGACTGATACACAGGGAGAGCCAGTTTCAAGTACATCTTAGCAGCGGTATGCCTAAAATGCCTGAGCCTTGATCTTCAGCTATACAAAAAAAAAAAAAAAAAAAAAAAAGAGTTGCAGGCTCCTAAGTCTTTGAGACTTTTTATTTTAATGAACGGTAGGTACTCCAGAAATCACAGACTGAACTGGCAAAAGAAATGAAGAAAGTGTGAGGCCCTAATTAAAACACCACAGTCACTATTTTGTTACTCACAGCAATGAAAGCTGTAGAAAACTCAACCCAAGCTTTACATTTGGTGATGCAGAGATATTTTATAGCTGAAGTAACTTTGACTGCATGGGCTTATTATCAGCCTTCGCAGAACCGTACCTACCTCCTGGAGGCTGTGAACCTTCCTGGTTCCCGGAGGGACAGAGGGCCATTTCTGGTGACCCTTTTCAAATCAAAGATGCTGTTGCACAGAGGAGGTATCGGGGTGCCTGAAAGCAAAGGTTCCTTCGCAGAGGTTCAGAGCGCGTGTTTACAGATGAAATGTTCTTAGTCTGCTGGTTGGGAGCAGTGAAATGTGAATGGGATAACAGATTGCCAGCTTTTAAAAGCAAGGCTGGGAGCTGTAAAAGGGGCTGTACATGCAAAAGCAAGCAGAAGTCACGGAGGAAGAAAGAGCAGACTCCCGAGGTTAAACTCTTTCAACTTGAGCGGCTGCAGCATTCAATACCTGAAGGAGGTTTATAAGAAGGAAAGGGACAGACTTTTTAGCAGGGCTGTAGCAATAGGACAAGGGTAATGATTTTTAAATTAAATGAGGGGAGATTTAGATTAGATATTAGGAAAAAATTTTTTACGCTTAGGGTGGTGGAACACCGTCCCAGACTGCCCAGCGAGGTTGTGGATGCCCCATCCCTGGAAACATTCCAGGCCAGGTTGGCCGGGGCTCTGAGCAACCTGATCTGGTTGGAGATGTCCCTGCTCCTTGCAGGGGGGTTGGACTGGGTGGGCTTGAAAGGTCCCTTCCACCCAAATCATTCTGTGATTCTGTAAGGTCTGTCTGGTTGCACTGGGCTCTGGGGAGAGCAACGCCCTGCCAAGCCCCTGCAGCCAGGCCTGGGGAGAGGACCTGCAACTAGATCTCAGTGGCTGCCATGGATGAAGGCAGCAAAGCACAGGCTCCACTCCCTAATCACCAGGAGTTTACTCGGGGATAGATGCTGTTTGCTTTTTGACTTATCTCTCAAGCCCTGCTGCTGAATTTGAACTGGAGGAGAAATGAGCATTGGAAGGGCTTGGCCAAGCTATTGTTGACGTGTCTGTGTGTGGAGGTGTTGATAGCGCTGTGGGAAGAAGCAGAGGAGGGTTTTACTTCTCCTCTCCAGTGCTATTGTGGTTTGGTCGGCAATTTTTCAGGCCCTCACCTCTCCCCACAGCCTTAACTCTGTAGTCATTGTCTTTGGTTTTTCTCAAAAAAAAAAAAAAAAATTATATAACTTCCAGAAGTAGCCAGCTGTATGCCTCTCATCACCTTCCAAAGTGATCTGCTTTGTATCCCCCTTTCCTGCCCTGCTACCTCCACTCAGCTCCCACTCCGCACCGCTGGCACCCACCCCTCCCCAAACCCACCCAAACCAACAGCTCCTTCCCGAACCACCCCAAACCATCCCTCGTACAGATGTTGGAGCTCAGCCACAGTCCTTGCAGGAGCATTCAGCAAAGGTGATGCCAAGGTGGGAGGAGAGGAGGAACACCACTTGGCATAAATCAGGGGTATTATGGAAAGCCTTTAACTTCCTTGGGCCACTTGCTACTAAACCCATGTGTTGCTTGGATAGAGCACACAAAACTTGCTTTGGAACACCAGTGCTCACACCATCTGTATAAGACCCCTTTTTGTTCTTTAATCTGAAAGAAAAAAAAATAAATTCCTTTTAGAAGCATTTTTTCTTTATGTTTATTAGTACTGAGAAGTGCTGGTGTGGCTATCACAGTAAAGATGAATTATTCCAAATCAATTAGAATGACTATGGGAATTATCAGCATAAATTTTGACAAAGTCATAAGTTTTCCTTTAAAACATAAAGCTCCTTCCCATCAGGGCCCCAAACAGCAGAGGAAACCTTGGACATCCTGACTCACCTGATAGAGATGCAGGATCTGATGCAGATGGCCTCTGGCTTTGTGGTTTTTTTTTTTTTGTTTTGTTTTTTGGCTTGTATTTAGACCTTCATGTGCAAATATGTTTTTCTTTGGGTTTAGGAACAGTTTGCAATATTCTTCGTATGACCCCAAAAACACTTTGTTTGAGAAATGCTGCTAAAGGAGGTTTTTATCTGCTCTGTAAGCAAAGATAGGAGTGTTGGTTAGCAGAGGCAATCCATGCAAAAACCAAGTGCTGCGTGTGCAAACTGAGTTATAACGATGATTACAGGGCTGTAGCCAAAGCAGCTATTCACTCGGCAAGGTTCGGGTTGGGCAGAGGAACCAATCAGCTGAAAGCAGGGATTTTAACCTCAGCAACTAAACTGAAAACCCAAGTCAAGATAGGACACAGCAGTTAATGGGCAAAAATGGGGGCTATGAGGTTGCCTGAAGTTCTTGGGGGACATCTCAGAGACTCTTCATCTTCCACCCATTTCTTAGCATCTGGGAAAGCATCTCCCTCTCTGTTTAAAAATAAAATAAAATAAACTCTTCACACTCCTTTAATAGCAAGTAAATGCTGGGGAGAAGCCACTGTTCTCAAGGTTATACCCAGGGGGCCTGTCAGAGTGTATTTAAGGCGGCTTTTCTCAGCCTTCCTGAGACTAGAAACTTAATGATGTTTGAAAGGAAAAGGAATGTCCCTACGCTCCAGCAAAAGGGGAAACCTTTTTTAACACTGCTGGTCCCTCTGCATCAGGACCATGGGGGTGGTGGTCAGCAGTCAGCAGGATTTCTCACCTTGGTGAAGGCAGTGATGAGGAGGTGGGATGGGCGAAGGACTTTCACGATTCTCTGTTTAAGGGTCTGGGTCTGATATATCTCGTGCCCGTGCACGAATGTGATTGCTGGTGATTTTCCTCAGGGCTCTTTGAGTTTGGGGTCTTGCTCTCCAGGTTATTTTCTTGTCTGTTTGTCCCCAGGTCTCCATGTCCCAATGGGACAACTCTGGGCCAGTATCTCCCCAAATTCAAAAGCAAGCACCTGAAAAAAACATTGTGTTTTACATATTTGTAATATATTCTTTCATCTTTACACACTCATTTTCACTCTTTTTCCCATCAACGGTCTGATCTTAGGGCAGAGAGAGTTATACTGAAAATTTTACTCATGGTTTGCAGTTTTCCTGTGGCCCAAGGGCTGTTGTTGCATGACTACTCCAAATATCCCTTTTTTTTTTCCCCTCTAAATTCATTTTTTCCAAAATTTTGCAGACAAGATCCAGTAACCAAAGCCAAGTAGTTAAATCATCCAACTTTCTTTTCCTTCCACTTTCCTTCTTACTTGCACAAGACAAGTCTGTTGGCATCACAAAATGTTATTTCCATTTTCAGCCATTACGTATTTTTTTTTATTTAAACTCTTTTAAGGAGGCTTTTATGGTCTCCACTACAGAGCATTTGTTTTTCAAGTTGTGTACAAATACAGTCATAAGTGCTGTATTTGTATTACTTAAAAAGTCAAGGGAACTTTTAACCTCCTGAACAACCTCTCAACAGGGACAGCCCTGGGATCGGATGATTTTGAGTTTAATGAACAGTGTGTGGTGTATCTGAAAGTGGCAGTGGTGTTGGTGAAGCTGAGGATGTTTTCTGGTAAGCCATCTCTTTGGGTACCAGGTGGCATAGGAGAGACAGAGGAGGGATGGTAGCTGACACGATAACAGAAGCCCTGGGGACCCAGGCTGGAAGTTCTCTGATGTGAGTTTCAGTATAAAACATCTGTCAAAAATAAAGTTGCAGGGATGGAATCCTTCTTCTGTGTCTTTAATTGATGCTTTTCCTCCTCGTTATTCCATGGAGGATCACTTTCTAAATGTTTTAAGGCCTGCTGGATCTTCTGGAGTGGTATCAGGTGGCACCATGCAGGTATCAGGCAGACAACCTTGGAACTGATGCCCCATCCCTGGAAACATTCCAGGCCAGGTTGGCCAGGGCTCTGAGCAACCTGATCTGGTTGGAGATGTCCCTGCACCTTGCAGGGGGGTTGGACTGGATGGATTTTGAAGGTCCCTTCCCACCCAAACCATTCTGTGATTCTAACTCCAACCGGCAGGACATTGTAGATGCTTATGTGGGTCAGAGAAATCTGCCGAGAGTCACCGCCTTGCATAAAACCCACCTCTTGTTCAGGATGTCCATAGGATGAAAACAGCTGAAGGCTGGAAGAGTATTGGAGGGGAGTATCATCCGCTGGTCCCACTTCTGCAGTCTTCCCCAGGCAGGTTCTGCTGGTCAATGCTGCACCCAGGCTGCTGGGTGGGCCGTACCTTTGGACGCCTGTGCCTTGTGTTTAACCTCCTGTGACCCAGATTTACACACTTTGTGGGGTCAAGGTGTGATTTAAGGCCTACAGAGCGAAGGCCTGTCCAGCACCATCCTTCACTGTGCTCCCAGCTTAACATTATCAGCAGCTTAAAAATTTCCTCGCTCAGGGGCTGTACCCAGTCCCTCCTGTTTATTGGCTCCAGTGGATGCTGCAGCTTCATCCCACTGGGACAAGCATCCAACCCAGGACTCCTGCTTTGTTTTTTTTTCTGTGCGCTTCCATGCCAGGCTTTAAGGATGAAGATTTAAGGCTGCAGTTTGGTTACAGGGGAGCTGGAACAGCGAACCCCAAACCACTGAACAGAAATCATCAGCCTCCCTGGACTCATACTTCTTCTGACTTCCTAAGAAATTAATTGCGAGCAGCAGTGCACTCATGCTCCCCAGAGTAGATGCTGGGGGAGGAGGGTCTGGGTGATGCTGGCAGGATAAAGCTCAGTTTGAGCATGAGATGGATGGAGAGGAGAAAATGTTTTGAGAAGAGGGAGGAGGAAGGGAGAAGGAAAATGCAAACACGAGGGAGGGTGTCATTGTTTTAGAAGAACACGGTTTGCTGGGATTAGTCCTTGGGGATATTCATGCCCAGGGTGCTTTCTGATGCTAATCAGGCAGGTGAGGGAAGAAGGAAGATATAAACCTCTGTCCTAGGGTAAGAAGGGATGCGATATCTCCGCTAGGTGAGGAGGGAGAAGAAGCACTGCTACCCGAAGTCTGTTACAGCCGCTTGCAGCATGGAGCTCTCTGGTATTGACTCTGGGTAAGAGGGATGGAGGGGCAGCTTTTAAAGGGCTCATTTATAGGCCTGGAGTCAAAATACTTCTTAGTCATTCTGATCAAAGTCAAGGATGAGCTTCTCACCCAGCCCTTTGGGGCAAAGCTATTGACTCATCTCTGAACCCACCAGCCCCATGCTGTCCCACTCCCACCCAAGCCCAGCTGCTCAGTCCTCGATGAGGTGGCTGGACTGGTCCTTGTTGGGCTGTCTCAGCTCCGTGCAAGGATGAAGGTGAAATAATGGAGAGTCTGGCTCTGTGGACATGCTCAGGGTGGAGAGACGCCCCAGGACCTTGCAGCAGCACTGGGCAGGACTTTTCCCAGCACCTGTGTGCAGGGATGGATGCAGTGGTGCTTGAACAGTTGAGGCTAGGGTGGATGTAAAGGGACTTTTATAAACTTCTGTAGAATTATTTAATTAGGACTGGTTTAATTTTGGTCCTGGGGGGCCATGATTACTATTTTGTTCCCCAAAAAAAGCTTTATCAACCCATCTATGAAGCCTTTGAAATCCAACAAGGGAGCAAGTGCATAATGACAAGTTACTCCTGGGTTCTTTTTCAGTCAAAGTGATCCTAGGTCTCACAGGAGATCAAAAGCACCAGCTCCCACCCGCAAATAACTCATTTTCTCAGGACCCTAACCTTATGTGTGTTTGACTCAAACAGGGGAAATTGTAGCAACTTCACAAGACCCCAGCTTCACAAAGCTGCCTCATAGTGATTTGTGTTTGACAATAAATTTTCCTTTAATCACTGAGTATGCAAGGGAGTAACTCATCTCAGGATGAGACCGTGTATCTCAAACAGGTCCAGAGGTTGAGACTCAGCTGTGAGATAACAGGATGAGGAAGGGTGAGAGGGAAAGCGGGAAGAGGAGGCGATCTGAGAAGTTTAACTGGGCACAAACGGGATAAATAAAGCTCAGCTTTGTGAGCCCGGAGGTTGTGCTTGTGCAAAGGGCAGCAGTGCAGGACCTACATGCGCTTGGCGAGGGTGGAAGGAAGGAGTGCTCGCTGTCCTGGGATTAATTTAACTCACAGAAATGTGATCCCAGACACACCAGTTGATTTCCAGCATCTAAGGGAAAAGGGAAAAAAAAAAAAAAGGCAAAAATGTACAAAACCCAAATACACCCACTAAAGAGAATTACAATGAAATATAAATAAACACAAGGATATCCACACCCAAACCCCCAGATTCCCAGCCACATTCTTAGCTCTTCATCCCTGTATTTATGAAGGATCTCTGCTGGTTCATTTCTGCTGAAGTTCTGGCTCAACCTCTCTAAATGACCAGCGTTCCTTTAAAAGATAATCGGCACCTCCAAAGGCTTTTCTTCCTCCTATCCACCTTCCCACCAGGATAAAAGATTCCCCTGCATAATAATCGGCCAAAATGGAAATTGCACATGTTTTTTTCCCTAAGGTATGCACAGCTGAGCATCTGCGGTCTCAGCTGGGAAGTTCGATTTTTATTCAGCCATTCAGCTTGGGTGTTCAATAAAAAATGCAAGAGTGACAACAACAGGAAAAAAAAAAAAAACCAACAACAAACCAAAGGGCGGAGGAAGGCAATACTGTTGCCAGCTAAACAGCTCCTTTTAATTTGTGCTTCGTCCTCCTCCTTCTGAGGGGGGCTGGTGGTGTTATTAAAGAAGTCAGACGAGAGGGAGAGATGGGATCCTAGGTGTGCGGAGCTCGAGTGGTTTGGGGAGATAAGATTTAATTTTCTGAGGCAGAAGCTGGAGCTTTGTTGTTGCAGAAGGGGGTGTGTGTGTTGGGGGGAGGCTGTGGTGAGCAGGAGAGATGCTTAAACTTTGCTCGTTATCAGCGCAGGGCTGGATCCGTGTGGTCAGCCAGAGGCAGAACCAGCTGGGGAAAAAAAAAAAGAGAATGAGAACTACTTTTGTGGTTCTTTGATGGCAGTTTGGTCTGAAAGCTTCCTTTCCTTATGGGAAGAGGTGGGAGCTCCTAACGACACAGCCCCTGCATCCTTTATGACATCCCAATGCTTCCAAAAGGCATGGAGCATCTCTGCACGGGCTTGTGGATCCTGACCGGTCTCTCTGCCTGTTACAACGGGAACTGAGACAGCTGCTACTGGCACGTTACTGCCTTACAGATCCGCTCTGTGACACTGAGCTCTGTGCTCCGACCCCAAACTGGTTGAAGTCCCTTCTTTCTTGTGACACTGGGATTTCCTTCTCCTGGTCCCTGCGGCTGGTGGTGGGTGGAAGGACCTTCTGCCACTGGTGAAATGCTCAAGGATGTTTGGCCGGTTAGCCAGTTTTGGAGGAGGGTTGGAGCACAAGCCCAACTTTTCAGACTTCGCAAGTCAGATTGAATTCCTGGACACCAAGTGAGCAGTCTGATTTGAAGAGGTGCTACCTTGCCTGCTTCGATGCCCTGATTTTAGAGGAACACAGACAATGTTTGGCACCTCTGACAGGTAGACCTCCTGTCAGGATGCCTATTGCAGGATGCCAGATATCCTGGAGTTACAAGAGAACCTGTGTAGCTCCATCCTTTCATCCTCTTCTCAGAGCCTGCATTTCCAACCCGTTCTGGGAAATTCTCTATTATCATTGCAGATAATGCCATGGTATTGAACAGAATCATTGAGGTTGGAAAGGACCTCTGGAGATCACCTCATCCAATGACCATTCTCAAGCAGGGTCACCTAGACCCAGTTCCTCAGGACTGTGTCCAGTTGGATTTTGAATATCTACAAGGACGGAGACTCCACAACCTCTGTGGGCAACCTGTTCCAGTCTGCACTCACCCTCATAGTAAAAAATTATTTTTCCTCTGTTTCATGGAAATTCCTGTGTTTCATTTTCTACCGGTTACCTCCAGTCCTGTCACTGCGCAGCACTGGGAAGAGTCTCTATTTTCCTTACTCCTCCTGACAGGTATTCATCTGAAGGTAGAGCAGCAACCGCAAAGCAGAGGCAGACTGGATCCCAGCCCAGGGCTCAGCTCAATTTCTCAGGTCAGGAGTGTGTGACAACTTGAAGCCATAGTGCTGGTCTGGGGCTCGGAGGATTTTGGGCTGTCCCTTCTCTGCTACTGCCTTTTTGTCTCCTGGGGAAGCCACTTCACCCTGTCAGGTCCATGCCTGCCTTGCCTCTTTGCATTAAAAACCCTACAGTGATGGATGAATGGCTTCTCCTTTTTTTTTTTTTTTACTTCTAAAAGGCTTTAGAGTACAATAACTACCCTCAATGCAAGGAATTCCTCTTTCTAGTAGTGCAATGGAGCAAAATTTCAGCAATAACCTCAACTTTATGAGAACTGAGTGTATCCCCGTGTTCCAAAATTCCCATTTTTTGTCCTCAGGTGCTCATGTGGTGCTGGGAAAAGAAGGGAGAGAAAAGGGGAGGATTTCCTTGTTATATGAAACTGTAAGAGTCTGTCCATCACAACTGCTAAGGAAGAAAGGGGAAAAACATCAGTCAGACATATTTTTTGCAGATTCCAGCTGAATTTGCCACTGAACCTGCTCTTGCAGTCACTGCTTAAAGACTCAGCAGGACTAAGCTCAGACTCTCCTTTTGTAACTCAGCCTGAATGCAGCCTCAGAACCGTGGTGGTTTGGGTTATGCCCATGTAGCCCCATCCAGAACCTCTTCAAAGAGCTGCTCCAGATGCCTGCTGGTGGTCAGAGAGAAGGACCCGAGGGTTAGTCAGGGTGGGTGGAGATGGAAGACTTTGGTGCTCAACAGTCAGATGTTGGTACAGTAGCTCAGTGCTGCTTCCCTTTCCCCAGCTTTATTCTGGTTGGTCTTGCTCTGGAATTGCTGCATGATGGAGAGCAGAAAAGTCCCATCATCACCTACTGTTGACTGAGATTCTTTTAAGGACTTGTCAGAAAAGCAACAGTAGAGCCAGCCAAATCTCTATGGCAAGAATTAGGTATGAGTGGTTTGCAACTGTGAACTGCGCCTCATAACACCCCTGTCCTAATCTCAGCTTTCAAATGATCCTTTTTGTAAGGATCAGGGCTTTCTGCCTTGGTCTTGAAGACCTTCATGGCAGGGACCATTTCTTTCTATGCTTTAGAGAGAGATGGTGACATGGAGCCTCCTGTGCTACAAAAGTCACGATTCCACCACCATCAGACCCAGAGTGAAATTACAGAGGAGTGAAGTAACTTGCCCGGGACCATGCCGCCAGTCTGTTTTGCAAGTGGGAACAACCCTGAGGATTCCCAGTTGTGTTTGATGCTTATCAACACGCTAGCAGGCTTTTCAGTGAGAAACTCAACCTTAATCCTCTCTATCTTGATGAGCACTTTTTTTTTGTGTGTGTGTGAACTAGTTGCCAAATGCTTGATCAGAAAAGTGTCTCTGAGCTTTACAAGAGTGAGGAAAAAAACCCCCACATTTTCACAGAAAGGTAGGGATGTAAGCTCCCAGAGCAGACATTGGTGTGAGATGGTGAGGACCCTCTGGATACCTGGGGGTGTGACATTCATACATCCTCCTACATTCATAAAGTTGGGGTCAATAACACCATTACCGGCGAGAACTACGACAGCCCCATTTCCCAGGGTGTCAGCTGTAATAAAACAGCTCCCCAAATGTCAGGCTGAGCATAAAGGATATTAGAAGCCTAATGGAGCACATTGATACTTCTAATTGTGAGTGAAATATCAGTGAACAACCGAATACTTCGGCAGGGTTGTTTAATAATTAGGGCACGATGCAAGAGAGAGGATTCATCTTGCTGCTGAACACGAGACAGGGCTTATGATGAGGGGACTCAAAAGAGACTTTTGCAAAGGTAATTCAAAACAAAATATTGCCGGAAGAGTGCAGTAAAAAAATGTCATGGATATGGTCTCAGTGTGTGTAGTCAACAGGAGGACGAGCTCGCTGCACTGATTGCCCAGGGAGGAGACGGCCAGAACTAAATGTTGGTGAACAAGCTAAGTTTAAAGAGCAGCTTTGAGATGTTTGCTTTCATTTGGGTTTTTATATCAAAGACCTCATTTTTCCTCTCCTCCAAGCAAAAGGCTATGAGAGGCAGGGCTGCCTTGCTACCTGAGCAGTAAAGAAAACTCGGCAGCTTTGAGCTAGAAACATGAAAGACCATCTTTGTGACCCTGCTTTGACTTTGACAGTCTCCAGAGATCCTCCCCATCCCTTGAGTACTGCACTTCTCCGAGTGATGCCATCCCTTCGTGTAACTGCACTGAACTGGCAAGGAGATGTTTGGTGTTGCAGAGATATTTTCCTTGTTGTACATGAGGACCACCTCCTCTCACCGTTGTGTAGACAAGGTTCATCAATGCCACCGTGATGGGAAGAGTGTGGCCAGAAATGGGACAGGGAATCTGCACAGGGCAAAGAGGGTGTTGTGAAGATATATATGGGGAGTACAACAAGGTAATTGGATGCTGCTGTGATAGAGGTTGATGAATGCCTGTAACAGATAGACAGGAGATGTTTGAGAAGTTCCCAGTGGATTTTAGGCTACAAGTTTCCAGTAGCGTGGTGCTGGTTGGATTTTGGTACGGGAGAACAGGTGAATGATCTGCTCTACTCTCCATCGGTTGATCTTTCATCAAGATTAGCAGAGTGTGATCACTGGCATCCCGGCCCTCTTTCAGCAGGAAAAACTATATCCTGACTCCCCAAATTCCTCCCATACCCTCAGTTAGAAACAATTTTCTTCCTCACTTCATGACCCAAAGAGTTGACTCGATCGGTTGTGCAACGTTGATTAAACAAGCCAGCTCCTGTAGATGCTTGGAAAGGAGTCCGTGGGGATTTGAGCACTGATGGAATGCACAATATTAATAGAGATCAATAGAATTAATGGGTTAATTCCGTGCTAATACATAGTGCTGGAGGAGAAGTTAGGCTAATGAAAATGCATGTATTCCCTAAACTATTCCATTTGCATCAGATGATTCATCCACTACTGCTTCTTTCAAACAACATAAACGAGATTAAAAGCACATTTACTAAGTGTACATGACCAAGGGGGCAGGAGAGCTCAAAGTTGCTTTCAGCAAGCTCTGCCTTACCAAATTCTCTGTAAGGCACTCTCTCTGTACCTGTTTTTTGCAGGTTAGCTGGGAGCAGAGAAGAATTGGGGATTAGCTGTGAAAAGGGAGTCTTCCCTTTGAAGGCGAGCAGCTCTTTGCTAGGGATTGCAGCATGATTTATCTAGTTATGGACTCCGGGCTAGCTAAAACGATGGTGAAAAGTGAGAAGCTGTAGCTATTCTGATGTCACACTAAACCTTTCCTTGCGTCGGCTTTGTTTTTCTCTTACTGGACAAACCCGCCGACAAACAAAGTTACAGCTCTTGGGTTTTCCTTCTTCTGGTGCTGATTTGTGACTGGAAATTGGTCTCAGTGGTACCAGTAGAATGGGGTAATAATTGCAAATATCTGGAGCAGCAAGAAGAAACACACATTTTCAATGTGCTATGTCACCCCCGGCTATCATTGGGTCCCAGCCCTCGTCAAAGGCCAACAGGAAATATTGGTGAAGTGAGACTCATTTAGTCTGGAGAAGCGGTGCAGGGGGATACAGCCTTGAGCAGCAGAGGAGATAATCCATCCCTTGCATCCTTTTGTAAAGGGCAAGAACTCATAGGCTTAATGCGAGGCAAGATCGGGAATTAGGAAACACTTCCTGAGCACTGGGAAGGAGAAAACCTGGAGATGTAGACATCAGGGAGGGCTGTAAAGTGCAAGTCAGATACACATCTGTCATGGGTGAGTGTGATTGCAAGTCAAAACCCTTGGTTTTGGCTTGGATCTCAGAGATACCAGGTACAAGGTTTGAAAACTGCACAGACTTTAGTACATTTTTCAACTTTCCCTTGCAAAACCAAAAGGTCCCCCCAGCTGCATCTCGCTGACCACAAAACCAAGTTTGCCCACGTAAGAAAAGATTGAAAGAAACATCCTTCCAACATACCGGAGATCTGATAAACAAATGGCATCTGGGTAGAGCTTGTGACCAGACACTGCAGCCACCGAACACACCACGGGCTGTATTGCATGTGCCATATTCCATATGCTGTACTGCACGTGGGCATTGGGTACGCTGTATAATGCATTTGCACTACTGCACGTGTACGACCGAAGAACATTTCAGCTCTGGCCCTGGGTGGTCGATCTGATAAAAGAGCCCTTTGTAGGCTGCATCCAAAGGCACTTTGGGCAGCTGACGATTCACTTGAAAAAACAAGGCAAGAGCTTGCTGTGGGGGCAGTCCAGACACCGGCCGCAGGGCAGCCTCAGCCGTAAAACAAAATCCACCGGGCGGGCGGTTATTCTAACCGAGCAGAGCGGGTTGCAAAGCCTTTGGAGTCTGTTTCCCCTCTGTAGGAAATATTGACAAAACCAGAGGCAAGAAAGACAGTCCCGGCAGCCTGCTGAATTTTTGGCAAGAGAGAAAATGTTTTTTGGCTGTAAAGGAGGTTATTTGGATGCTGCATCTGTAGCGCACGCTGGGAGATGAACTCCAGCTGCGAAACTCGGAGCAGAAGTGAACCTGATTGCAGGACGTATCGTGGCCACAGTTCAGGGACCACATTTGTCTTAGTCTGGGCAGATTCAGGTTCTTGCTTTAAAGGCAAAAATATCTATCATAAACTGTTGTTCGTGTATCTCCATTTTCTCTGTGCAATACCGGAGCTTTGGTGGGGAAAAAAAAAAAAAAAAGCTCGATCCTACAACACTGCTTGGAGAGATTATTTTTGTACCAGTTTTACTTCTACATGCCTCTTCCCAAAACAGGAAAAGGAACCAATTTAAATCACCCGGACAAAAAGCTGTGTTGCAAACAAGCCCCGACAGCCCCGTTTCCCACACATCGTAGCAAGGCTGACGTGGGGACTGAGGTTGATACGTATCCCGCTGCTGCTCCTGCATCCCCTGAGCTCAGGGACTCTCTCTGCCAAAATCCCGGTGCTGCCCTTGGGTTTGAGTTTGTGCAACAAAGCTGGTGAACTGGGACATGTTTTAAGGGACAGGCAGCCCTCTCTCAGGGAATGCCACAGCGGGCCGTTTCTCTCAGCATCCTACTCCCATTTTCCTTAAATCACCACCTGCATAAGTTCTGTTATCTTCATTAAAAGATGCCTCTCTTTTTGACCATAGACTATCCCAATCCAACTTAGGAATTAATTCAGTAGTCAGAGCTCTGCTGTTAATATGTGGACTAACTTGTTATTAATGATAACAGATTTTCTTGAAAAAATTACCTTTTGGGACTTTTCCCCCTCAAAATAGGCCTTGCCTAAAGTAAAATGTAGGGAAGAGGTTGTTTCATCTGAAGGAGGGAAGGATTGGTTAGATAATTTAAGGAAACCCCCCTTTTTTTTTTTTGTCTAAATGAGGTTTCTAGCCAGTTCTGCTTTGTAGAGTGACTCCACAGCTAGATCTGAGATTAAATCCCCCAAACTCACTGCTCTCTCCATGGCACGAGCAACGAGCTTTCTCCTGCTGCCGGGGGGTCTCTTATCCTCTCCATGGGTAGCCATGAGACAGTGCCGTCATCCAGCCATGCACATACAATGTCAATACAGTATTTTCCTTAATTTACTAAAAGTGGCATTGATTTCCCACTTGATCTATTGTTCTCCTGGACCTGAGCACCCCTGTGTTTTTCACATAATGAGCTCTGTATTCAGAAGCATTTGTGCAATGTGGAAACCTCATTTCCAGAAGCCTTTTACAGTTTTAGGAGTGTGACTCCCAGACCACAGGACCAGGAGAAATCTCTCATTCTCGTTGGTGTGCACCCAACACTGCATCCAGGGTTCAGCACACACCAGGCTCTACTTTGACCTACGCTTTGGTCTCCATAGGAAAGAAACCTGGATGCGCAGCCTGGAAGGAGTTGAACAGGACAGATCAAGCTCATACTTCTTCCTCTACTCCCAAGTCATAATGCATGATCCTATGCCCAACCCGGTGACCTTACTGCCATGATACCAGGGAAGAGTCTGGCCAGCGCGTGCGAGTCCCATGTAGCTTGCATGTGTGCTGGTTCTGGAAATTGTACCACAAGACAAAGAAGGTGACAGACACATTCATCACATGTTTTTCTGTGGCTGAACGTGGCTTGGAGGGCTTCGCTCTGCTCTCAGAGCAGCCAAATACCTGTAGTCCTCAGCAGGAAGTCAGCCCATGGGATACAAGTGGGAGATGAAAAACAAGTGTTCCGAGTTTCATTTTCATATATTTTACTCCTGATTTGCACCAAACATCTGAATATTCAGAGCAGATACTCTGCAAAAACCTTGCTGACCACTGGCAGGACCAGAGCCTCACCAGTGTAGATACTCGCGCATCCAGAAGAGGAAGCAGATATGACCGGCCACAGTAGCAAATCATCCAGCCCACGAAATTTACCTTTAATCTCATAGTTTTAGATGCCGCTGACTTTGCTGCAGAACTTACACCATCAAACAGACCAAGGTCTGTTCCTTGTGCACTAGAGGTGTCCGTGATGTTAGCAAAGATACAGAGCAACCAGACTGAGCTCTGTGGCTTTAAAGTTGTGTAACTGTGATTAAAACCTTGTCCCTACATTAATTCATATTTCACAGACCTTTTTTGGATGTCTCGCGTTGTGAGTCCGCTGGGGAAATTCCAGCTGCGTGTTCTAGATTCATGATCTGTTTTATTTTGTCATCTATTCGGTCTCTTGTCACCATTGCTACTCAGTCAAAGGAGAGGATGATTATTGTGGCTTTCCCCCAGGCTGGTGTAAATCAGCATAGCTTCAGCCCAGTTGTCTGAGTCAGCTGTGTCTTCACTTGGTTGTGCCAGCTTCTGATTTCACAAAATTGGGGATTTCTCTGTAGGGAATGGCGTTGCAATGAGCTGGGAATATGCAGCACAACTGTAGTACAGAATTCCCGGCTGGCAAAAGCAACCTAAAGAGGACCTGTCTGAAGAGGAGATGGATGGAGAGGAATAGTGGCTGGTTCATGACTTAGAGCTGGTAGACAAATAAGTTTGCAAGATGCATCACTAGCAAGAGGATCGTCTGGCTCAATAGCGGACCCCCAATCACCAGCCTAGATGTGTAGGAGATACAGGAGGCTTGAAGGCACAATGTCTGCTGAACTCAGGTGAGCTCCACAGGCCAGAGAGAAGTTCAGCCCACCTCAACTCTGTTCCTATTAAGTCTGGGAAGCCCTTGGCTATCACTTGCCTGGCAGTAAATCCAGGGTCTCAAAGCTGCCTGTGCAGAAGCCAGCATCTCCAAATCCACCTCCCAGCTGGGAAAACCAAGGTATGGAAAGGCTGATGGACTTCCAATGTCATTGCTAGGATCTAGACCAGGAGCCCTCACCCGAGGCTCATGTGTGGTGTGCAGACCACACCATTCCACCAGGCACATGTGCCACCTCTCCAAAACAAGCTACGTGTCCTCTTGTGAGGCATAAAGCCTACAACATAATGTTAGCTACCGATCCCATGTGTGTTCTTTGGAGGCAGAGGATTTGGGGAGGGAGGGGGTTCAGAAATGCCTGGGGATGAGATGCCTGTGCTCCTCTCTAGGGTAATTTGTGAAGTTGTGAAGTGTTTATTTTGGAGATACTGAGGACAGTGGGAGGTTAGCACAGATACATCTTGTGGGTGAGGAGAGGGAGAGTGGTCTGATCTTATCAGAGAAGATTAAGGTAGGAAAGTCAAGCAGTTAAAAGACAGGCGATGACATATCCAAGGCTGTCTGTGTAACTTAATTCCTTTCCCCTGGTGCATATCCATTCTGATATGGTCTTTAATTGCATGATTAAAAATATTGATATCGTTCTTGGACAAGACAACAACCTGTAGTGTGGAGGTATTGAGTAACTGAAGATAGAAATCCTCCTTGTTTATTGAAGCAGATGAAACGAGCTTTCCTGTAGCTGAGTGCAAGGTCCAGGCTTCTAGAATGGAGGAAAACCACAATCCCTTGTCACAGAATGATGATATTTTGGCAGAAAGAGGAGGAGTTAGGGGCCTTGGTGGACAGGCAACCCTCATGATGTACTGAGAACATGTTGTATGCAGGACTTAAACCCTTCATGGACATAGAAATGAAAACTCCAAGCTGGAGCAGACCAGCACAGCTGGAGTGGGTGCCAAAAAAGTGGGGACGGGCCCCCTCCTTGTGCCTGGGAGGGCAGATTTTGAACTGTTGGATTAGTAAAGTAGAGAGATGCAGAAATTATTTGCAATTCTGCAAAGACCTTCCAGAGACAGAGGTTTTAAGGAATTAAGTTGTTGCAGAAGGGAGATGTGTGGTGCTGTGATTCTGTTATTAAAGTGTTTTCAATAGCAGGGGGAAAAGAAATTTAAGCTTTACAGGGAAAGCACTAACAAGAGGTGGGGAAAGAAGCTGGGCCAGACACAACCCAAGGAGCCAAAGCAGCACATTTTGGCAAGAAGGGTGATCAACCATTGGAATAAACTTCCCAGGATGATCACAGATTTCTTTCTCTCTTGAGGTCTTGTAATCAATGGGGGCTTTTCTCTGGAAAATACACTTGAGCCAAAGACAAATTATAGGGGCTATTACCACTGTAAGAGGATGGAATCCTTTGGCCTGTGTAAGGGAGATCACCTCTGGCCTCCTGGCCCCTGAACCCGTGAATCATATAGTCCTTGTGCTTTCTGAAAGGCCCTTGCCTTTCTCATGCAGGCAACACTGAAGGATTTAATCAGCTACTTGCTGACGACAGCAGAACAGCGATGCTCGCGCATGCTAGCTGTGATGCAGGTCCTGATAGAGGAGCAGCCAAGCGCTTCAGACCTTTCCCCTCTTCCACCCATGGGTGTTTTTTACTCCAAATAACCTTACACTGACCCACTTCTAGACTATGTGTATTAGCTCTGTGCTGACCCACAACCACATCCACCCTCTGTTCATCCAACACAGACAATTCATTCTTACAATCCCAACGCCTACCCTAATTTGCTGCCCCTCCTTGGCCTCGTTTGCTCTGTAACAGCTGCTGACAACTCAACATGAGGCCACACAAGCAAGGGAGCTTGCACCAACGTCCTAAACACTGCCATCTTCTGCATTTCCAGCAGGACCCTTCTCTGAGCTGGTACCAGCTCTTCATGGGTGGGACAGGCTCATGCCTGTTCCCTCCTGGCTGTCATCTCTCCATTGCAGTTTCTGTGGTTTTAAATGTGTGTAGCAATCTTCCTTTCCTAAGGACACTGCAGTTGCTACCTTGTTTGGTGATCCCCAACCTTCTTCTGCATCAGGACCTTTCTGCTATTGAGCAGGGCACTGTGGGGAAACAACGTAGGAGCTTAATTCTTCCTTGAGCACCGGGAACCTCGAGTTCATCCACAGCTGAAAAAATACTTTGAAGATGAAAAGCAGCCGCTGCAGCCCTTTGCCTTATTATTTATCCCCGCACACAGCTAGGAACGCTGGCCCCTGACTGCAATAGCGTTTGCAAACAGAAGTATGACTCTATAAGGTGAAAGGCAGCAGAGGAACTGGATCTGTCTGGTGGTATTGTCCCTGGCCAGGTCCCAGACAGCTCTGAATTACTTTTTATCATGTGGTGGAAGAAGGGGGTCTTCACAGTCAGATGCTGGCACAATTTTGCGTTCTCTTCAGCAGAGAAGCACGGGACTGAGAGCAGCCTTAACGTGCCACAGGGGGTCAAAAAAGGGTTATTGAAATAACAAATGCCATTCAAGGAGAGCTATGATTAGCTGGACTTTATACAGGCAGTTAGGAGGAAAGCTGAACTTTATTGCTGCTGGCTTTTTCATCTGCCTCTGGTCTATTCAAACTTCACGACACTTAATATCAGATAAAACATTAAACTTTTTTAAACTAGCCCATTGAAGTCAACAGAGAGCAGGGAAGAGAGACCCAACACACTGCTCCCTACGTTGATTAGATAATAGAAAATGTGATTTTCCTTTAAAGGTCCTGTCGATTTAAGGTCTGAAATTCACTGATGTGCAATAGAGTTTTTAATAGTCCACATGTTCCTGGTAAACCTTCGTAATCAATTTCCCTTATGCTCTTCTCTTGTATTATCCATCATAATCACCTTCCCCCAGCTCTCCTCTGCAAGCAATTCAGAATTTCAGGCTGTTTGCAACCTGGTGACCTTGCCCCCCACCTTCCCAATGCGGAACGTATGAATAATCATTGAAAGTGTGCTATAAATAATTGCATGTGTGCTGCTGCCAGTAATTAAATTTTAGGATCCTGCTCCTGTTCCCAGGTAGACTCTTGTTTTACAAGGGTAAGAGAAGCCTCCGAGCAAGTTTCTAGACCTTTGTATGGATCAAGTTGTCTTGGATTACAAGATCATTTCTTACAGCAAAATTCTTTGGTTATTTGAACTGAGACTGAAAACAGATTTCCAGGAGACAAATAGGGAGGGCATAAGGAGAAAGTTCAGCATGAAGGTTCAAACCTTGCTTAACAACTTATTATTTAATTTCCTTCCATCCCCTGGGATCTCTAGGGTGGAAGGAGCACGTAATTGCAGGTCTAACTCAGGTGAAGGCGTTGTGACTTTAGGATGCTGTTTCCTTACTCAGTGTTCAGAAGTGTTGCTTTCTAGGGGGCTCAGAGTTTCTAGCAGACGACACTGCTCGTGCTTTGCGGCTGTATTACATTATGAAAGCCTACCTCGCCTTAAGCAAGCTCTGACTCTATCTGACCGGCTCCAGATGCTTTATTTAATTCCTGGCACAAGCCAGAGGTCTTCTCTTTAATCAGCTTGCTACTTCCCCCGACAATGAAGTTAATGATCCCTGCTTTGGACACAATTGACAACTGGGATTTACATTTTTATTGCCATCTCTCTTTGTTTGAGTGCCCCTTCAGCAAACATCGTGTTCCTATGTGACCAGGACTGAGTTCCAAGGGTTGTATCCCTCCAGTTTCATATACGTGTCTACGTACAGCTGAGTTCGTTGCCCTGCGTAATGTTCTGCTTCATTTCCAGTTGCTGCTCCAGAAATGTGCAGACTTCCATGGGACTGTGTCACATCTGCAGTCCTGTTCATGTCTCAGATACCCTGGAGCATCTTGAATGGCACTAAGCACCCACAGGTGGGCAATTGGCTGCTTGAGTGGTACCAAAACGTTGATACCAAGCTCAGGTGGGAGCAACTTGCAATTGCCAGACAATTCCCATCTTTTTTCCTCTGTACAGCCCTTCTATGACAAATAATTAAATATTTGCCTTTTAATATATATATTCTTTTCTTTTCTTTTTTTTTTTTTAACACATTCCTCCTATTATCTGCCCATATCTGCTTACCTCCTGCCCAGTGCCTCCACTCAGCATCTGTAAGGGAAGCCATTCTGTCATCTTTGTTTTGGAACAACCCCAAGACATGGTCGGATTTTCTCCTCTCTTTCTCTCTCGTGTTGTTTACACTCTGTTCCCCTGTTCTGTGGCCGCCACATTGGTTTTATGCCTTTTATTACTAACAGTTAGCGGGATGAAATATCTCTTTCGCTCTTCTTTTTATGAGATGTATTTGAAAAGACTTGCCAAAGCTGCTTACATCTTGCGATGCTGCTTCTTACTGCTCTGTGCAGCACTGTAAATATTATATGAGGTGCAAATACGATGTTTGCACTGCTTCCAAAAGTAGATTTTTAACCCAAGTTTGATGATTAAAATAACACATCCCGGTCTAACTCGCAGTCAATGCCTGATGTTCCGGGCAATGTAGATAACACATAATACACACATCACACACTCTGGTGTGTAAAGTTGTATTGATGCATCGACCAGAGTTAGTATGTGACTGTATTGATATAGACTATACCATCATGCTGGTTTGGGATGAGAAGGGCGGATTTCAGCTTCTTCTGGATTACTCATGGTATGTTCCAACTTAAGAATCCTTGCATTTCATAGAATCATAGAATAGTTTGGGTTGGAAGGAACCTTTAAAGGACACCTAGTCCAACCCTGTGCAATGAGTAGAGACATAATTTACAGCCTCGATGTCCTTTTAATGTGGAGATTTGTTTATTTCAGCATAAATTCTCATGGTTTTGTCTTTTCGCTCTTCCATCGCAGCCTGCCTCCCACCCCATGTTTGTTGTCTGTCTCCCCCTACCAGCCTCGCTGGCTATGGGGGAGATCACAGCTAAATGAGGCTCCCTACTCTCTCCTGTAGTTGAGGAAAGCGTGGAAGTGTTGCTAGAGAGTAACTACAAGCAGTCAATTTAGGTTTCTCTATGGATTGCCTCACTCTTAATCAGGTCTGTGTTGACTATCTCTCTGCAGTGATGCTCTAATATACACTATCTACCTATATAAATACTTATATTTAAATACATACTTATATATGTAAATATATATATAGCTGCATACCTAAATTCCAGCTGTCTTGCATTAGTGCCCATTTCTCACTGCCTTTTGTCTTCTGCTCTTCTTCAGCAAGAAGCTTCTCCAATTTTTCCAGCTTGACTTCCTCCTTCAATTTCAGTTTCTGCCTTATTCATCCTCAGTTATGCTTTGGGCTTGCAAACTCCAGCCTTCATATTTAATATCTAGTGTCAGAAGCAAAAAAAAAAAAAGGTTGGCATGAGAAGAAGGGATGATAGACAGACACAGTGACCTCGGCTGGTACATGTACGCAGTTTTGTCTTTGAACCCAAGGTTGCCTGGAAAAGTGCCATCGGAGAACATATATTGGAACTCTGTGGTTTTGTAAAGTCAGGAGAAGGATCTCTGTTCTTTGATTTTAATCATAATTCATCTTCATAAAACTTCAGGGGGGTTTAGCTTTTGTTTGAATGAATTTTGTGACTTCCAGAGAAAACAGAGGCGGGGGAGTATAATTGAGAGCTTGTTTAGTGCCAAATTCATCTTAAAGCAGAGAATGCAAATCGCATAGCAAGTGTTGAATTATATATGATTAAAACTGTTTCAGCCCTTGCAAAGAAAAATAAAAAAGAACCTTTTTATTCACCAGTTAATCATGTAAAAAAAAGAAAAAGTGGATGGAACAAAAATGAACTTAATCACAGAAAAAGGGGTCACAGTTCCTGCTTGACATATGGCTAGGTTCTCGATCATAACAGTTCAGTGCTGAATGCACTGTCATTTAAATGTTTTAAAGAGGTACATTAAGAAGAGAGTTCTTTGATAAACGACCCTTTAAAAATGAGAGAGATTCTCTCCTTACCAATGAATGCTCAAGGTCTGCGCAGTTGTCTTGGCCCATCTTGGATGCTCTTGTGTTTTGCAAGCCAGGCAGAGCTAGAAGGCTTTTCGGTGCTTATATGTAATGATGGATAGGATAGATAAGAGTGTGTTGAAACAACAGAAGACATGATCCAAACACTGTCCATTTTTGCGGACAATTGTTAGTCTGGCAGTAGTTCAAATTCAACACCCGTGGACTTTCCTGATCCAGAAAGTGCCAGAGATCAAGCACAGAAAATGTAATTTTCTCCTTGCTTCTCTACAGTGAGAATAGTAACCTGAAAATGAGTCCTGGCCCCTACTGAAAGAACAACGTTAACATGCTCTTAGGACTGTTTGATGCGGTGGACATCACGACTCCCTCAGGGAACGTGCTGAAATTAATGTACTGAGCCCTCTATCTTTGAAGGCATTGTACTTATTTTGCTATTGGCAGGAGTGGACAAGGGGATACTACGTGCTCTACCTTAACATCAAGCCTGTGGAGATGGTGTTGAGTTAAAGGAGAGTACAGAGTGGACAAATGGGCTCAGCTTGCCCTTGATCAGCAGTTCCCTCAGCTCTCTGTCAGGGACAACAAAGGAGGTCACAGACCTCCAGTGGATGCTGGAATGTGTTTTAAAAAAACAACCACCTTTCTGCTGCTTTGGTGGCAGAGTGTTAGCATTTGGTGGTCGCCAATGGACAGCTACAGAGCTTTGATAGCTGTGTTAGAGACTGATGAAGCAGGGAAGAGTTACTCTCTTCGTTACACACACGGGCAGCTGATACACAGGGAGTGTTGTCCAGATCTATTTCATGACCAATATAGCAGCATTTATGGATCTGAAAGTTAAATACAAATGGGAAAACATCCTACCATCTTTCCTGGGGACCTGGATGTTCTCTGGGGCTTGGTCAACTTGCCCAGCACTGGGGATGCCCACCATCCCCAGCAAAGCCCTGTGTTCAGCCAGTAGGAACTTACCTCCTCTATATTTAATTTCCAGGATGATCCAAATGGCTCCATTTCCCCATTGCCAATCTCAGCACATGCTCAACTCTGTATTCAGTCTCAAACAACTTGTTTTTCATGGGTTAATGTGATGGTTGCAGCTCTTCCTTGATGGGAGGGCTTCCAAACCCATTTCCTTTTCTTCCCAAGAGAGTCCCTAACCACTAGCCTTCATAATCTTCCTCGGAGGAGGAAATGCTGCTTCTTGTTTTTTTCACAACAGTCTTATCCAGCTTCCTTCTTCTCAGCTTTGGTTTTACACACCTTCATATTGAACACTTCAATGAAGTCACTGCTAATTAACACCAGCTTAACTGAGAGAAGAGGCAGGTGCCTTGTTCTGGGAGAGCCAGACTTCACAAGGACTTTATTCACCTTTTTTTGTGTCTGATTCCAGTGCGGTTTCTTTGATTTTGAGGCGGTTGCTCTCACTTTGCAAGTCCACACCAGCCACAAGATCTCTAATATTGGCAACTGGACAGCGTCATAGAAACGGGAGTAGAAGGGACTGCACACACAAAGCCTGCTGCTCCAGCAGAGAAGGGAGGATGCAAGAGCCGTTTCTGACAGATGCTTCTGTAAATTATTTCACTACTGGGGATTAAACAGACCCTCCATAATCTGTTCCACTTTTTAACTTCCCATCTAACATTTTTCTTAATATCTAACTAAATCTCCCTTGCTGCACATTTACTCAAAATTACTTCTCATCTTACATCCCACGACGGTGGAGGGCTCTTTGTCACTGTCCGCTTCTGAACCATCTTGTTTACATATTCGAGTGCTCTGATTTTGTTTCTTCACAGCTTTCATCCTAAACTAAACAAACTCTGTTCTTTCAGCCTTTCGTCAGCCTGAAAAACCACTTATAATTTTAATAAAGTTCCTCTGGGACCTTGTCATCTTCCTTACCACTTGTTGTCCTGCCAAAAATGTGGACCCTAACTCCAGCTAAAGCCTCACTGGAGCTGAGAAGTGCAGGATAATTGCTTCCTGTGACAAACACGCACCACTCATGTCCCAGACCTTGTGTTTTCTGGTTTGCATCCTGTTGCTTTTTCTTGTTCAGCTGGTGGCCACCTCCCAGCCCATGGTCATGCCTCCCATACTGCTGGCAAGCCACCCATTTCCTAGGTTTACTCTCCATCCTCTCCTCTTGCACTCACATCCCCCAGTGCCACTTTTGCCCAGTGGCATTTTCTTGATTTCGGACACTGCCTTTGATACATCAAGATAAATTTTGAATTCCAGTCTTGTCTTGCACACTGCTTGTGACCCCTTCCTCATGTTCTGTCAGCCATAAATCACGTAAGTCTATTCTGTATTCCATCATCTGAGTCATTAAGAGAATATTGAACAGTACCAGACTCAGGACAGACGCTTGAAGACCTTCTTAGTCTGACAATGTGCCATTGCTGCTCTTCCTGAGCCACGGTATTCATGAGCACCCACTTTACCATGATTGCTTGCAGACCATTCCTATGGGTGCGTCATGTGGACCTGTGCCAAAGAGCTTGGAAAAGTGAAATCACACCATGTCATGCCCTTGCTTTCCTGGCCAGTCTTATCCTGATTGGTCTATAATTCACCCAGTTCCTTCTTCTGCTTCTTTAAAAAGGGCATTTCTTTGTCTTTGTCCACTCTTTTGGGGTCTCATCCTTTGTGAGGATTGGGAAGGCAGAATCACAGAGTCACAGACTGGTTTGGGTGGGAAGGGAGCGTTAAAGGCCATCCAGTCCAACCCCCCTGCAAGGAGCAGGGACATCTCCAACCAGATCAGGTTGCTCAGAGCCCCGGCCAACCTGGCCTGGAATGTTTCCAGGGATGGGGCATCCACCACCTCTCTGGGCAACCTGGGACAGTGTTTCACCACCCTTGTTGTAAGATAAAGATCTTACTTTTCTGCCGTTTCTTGTAATTGATATGCACTGACTCTGACAGGTACCAGCAAGCTCTGGAAGAACATATTTCTGTGTAAGCAGTTGGACGGCATGGGAGGGGATTTTAAAACTCTTATTCTATGGAGAGTGTGGTGGGACATGACAGGAAGCAGCCTGGATGTCATTCTGAAGGTCTTGCCCAAAAGAGTTCTCAAAGTGCTTTATCTCCTTAAAACTGCTGCCCATCCAATCACCCACCACATCCTGGATTGGACAACAGCAGAAGTTCAAGGTTTTGCACTTCTTTAGAAGGAGAGGCAAGTGACACACATGCCAGATACATTTCTGTTCCCAATTTCTGAGTACGTACCTGCCCACTAATGGATCACCAGCACAAATATACCCCTTCTCATCCTCAGCCTCACTCCATCAACTCATTCTTGGTTAACAACTCCTTGATAGGAATTGACTGCAATCAGAGACCAAGACAGATGAAAAGCTTTTTTTTTTTTCCCTGTTTTCAGTTTTTCCCCACTGTAAATCCTTTTTCAGGTTTACATCTTTAAAGGATCTGAAACACTGGATGGTATCAGGAGGAGGAAAGTGGTGTCCTGCAAACAGGTGTAGACCAGGAAAGAGGAGTGCTGGGATGAAGGGGGGTTAGGTTAAGCTAAAACATTAATAAACTGAAAAATAAAATTTATCATCAGTGCAGGTGGATCACGGTCAAGAGATATGTGAGTTTCTGACTTATAAGTAAGGTGTTTAAAAGAAAGAATCTGGTTAAAAAAAAAAAGAAAAAAAAACAGTATTAAGACAACTTTAATGACATCGGTGAACAAGGCATAAAAATCTGTGCTGTCAGATCCTGAGCGTTCAGTGCTTCAGCCTCCAGAAATGCTCCTCTGCTCATGAGACAGAAATTAAGGGAAGGACTTGAACGATCTACTAACACTCGAGATAATTTTTAAAAATAGAAGCTACTGCAATGTGCCTGCCCTCGGGAACAGCAGGAAAGAAGGACAAGTCCCCTGGACTGAGATTAGATCCCAAAGAACCCAACAGGAATATTCAGAGAAAATATTTTCTTTCGCCTGCCAAGGGAGATATTTTCAAGACAATGGCTGGAGATGTGTTTTCTTTTCTGCTGTTAGCTACCCCTCTTGGGTACTTACAAATCGCCCTGACCAAGAAGACTTTGAGAGTCTGCATTTTCAATGCCCCTGATGGGAGATGTTGCTTCTACAAATTCCCCTCTGGGCTTTAACTTGCTACTGAGAGTTTTGACAGCAAAGCACAAAAAATATTTGAAGAAATGAAGGTATTGCAATACATATATATGATATTCTGAAAGATTGGGGGTGGGACAGGATAGCAAAAGGGAAAGACAATAATATTCTGCAGAAATGGAGCATGGCAAGAGAAATCTAATTTAAAATCAGAAATATGAGATATCTGGGAGAAAGTATAAGTGAATTGATAAGCACACAAATTCTGTCCAAAGCCAGGGGATTACAGAAACGTTGCTTTGGCAAATAGGAAAGATTTGCAGAGTTTAGTTCCTAGAATAAAACAAGATGACAACTCTTCTTTCTGAGGTGTTATGCAGAAGGACTCAAAACAAAACAGGTCTGCCGACTTGGACAGGGAGTTTTGAAAGCTGAAGAGAGAAGAAAGCAAGCACTTGAGTTGAGCAAGCTGTGTCATCCAAAGATGGTCCACCTGGCCAGTAAATCCCTCTGTAAATGACTCAGTTTGACAAAACTCTTGTGCACTTTATAAACTGGTGGCACTGGTTTTCAGAAATACTCTGGAAACAGCATCTTAGTGCATAGAGGATGCCTTTGCTGCAAAAGACTTTACAGAAAAATATTCAGGTAGGGAAGATGGATCAAAAAAAAAAAAAAAGGACCCCAAACTCATTGTCATCAAAGCAAAAACATCATGAGGAGTGTCTGAGGGAACTGGAGTTGTTCAGTCTGGAGAAGAGGAGGCTGAGGGGAGACCTCATTGCTCTCTACAGCGGCCTGAGAGGAGGGTATAGGGAGGCAGGTGTTGGTCTGTTCTCCCAAATAATTTGTGATAGGACAAGAGGAAATGGCCTCAAGTTGCGTCAGGGGAGGTTTAGGTTGGATATCAGGAAAAATTTCTTTACTGAAAGAGTGGTCAGGCACTGGAACAGGGTGCCCAGGGCAGTGGTGGAGTCACTGTCCCTGGAGGTGTTCAAAGAACGTGTAGATGTGGCACTTCAGGACACGGTTTAGTGGACATGGTGGTGTTGGGTTGATGGTTGGACTTGATGATCTTGGAGGTCTTTTCCAACCTTAAGATTCTGTGATTCTATAATCATTCACCTTCCAGAAAGCAGAAGGATGTTTAGGGCTCTTTTTCCAGCTTCATCCATGCAGTTTGAGTAGTGTGCAAACCAGGAAAACAAGAGCTGAGAGCAGCAACAGTCCTGAGAGTGTTTGATGAGTCTGTTCCTGAAGACTACGTGGAGAACAGCATAATGCCTGCAAATCTCTCTGGAAGAGATTTCTCTCTTCTCAAACACAGTAGGGAATAAACTTCTGGAGGCCATGGCAAAAGACAAGATATTGCAGAAAGCTGTTAATGCTGTCACTGAAATAAGGTTTGGGAATTACATATAAATTCAAATCGGATCTTTCTGTAATTGATAGTACAGTGTACAGATGCAAAAATTAGTCATGCCATAAAAAATACAGCCTGAGGTATTCTAGATAATCTGTGAGATCTTTAAAATTGTATAGCAGTGGCCACAAATGAGCACAGAGATGAAGAAAATGGATATATGTGAAGTGTGTCAATAATTTCTACCTCAGAAAGAAAAAATAATGATGGTAGGTTAGCTATGCTGGATCTGTTGGATTATCCAGGGTACTCTGAGACCTTATTAGAGACTCTTCTATTAAGGTATCTTGTAGGACACGGTAAACTTTTTTTGGCAGACATGGGCTTCCAGAAATGGTCACGTTTTACAATGGCCCATTCTTAATGGACAGGACTTTGCAAGATTTTGACGAGTTGGTGACTGCTAGATTTCTTCAGTCAAATGATTTGAAGTAAAGTGGTGTTAAGAGAGTTAAAAAATACATATATATATATATTTAAATATGTGTATAAGACCTTTGCAGGCTCTGAAAAAGATCTGTATCTCACTCTGCTGGACTTGAGAAGACTGCCCTTAAGGCACTGATTGTCGCTAGCTGAAATTTTGCTCAAAAAGCTGAGAATTAGACTGCCGTGCTTATTCAAATCTGGGCTGGGAAGCTGAGCTGATCTTGAGGCACAGATGGATGTATAAAAATACATGTACAAAAGCAAATTATAGTTGAGGAGCTCAGTTAATACCGGGTCTGTAGCTCATGACCCCTGAACGCTGTTTTAGTGGCAGTTGAGCATAAACCACAATATGTGAGAAGAATTTCTGTTCGCAAAAGGGGGAGATGTAAAGGGTTTATGCTCAGGTTAATCTAGGAAATAGAGACCAGGAGAACATGTTAACAGCTGTTTGCCAACCTCCAATCTCAATACAGGCCTGTGAACCATTTCTTTTAAATAGAAACCTTGCTACAGGTCTGGAGTGTTGAGGAACTCCAGACACCACAGTACTAAGCTCGCCAGAGATCTCACAGCGCGGTGACTGTAGTTAAGGAGCACACGCTTATTGCTGCTCTGCCTTGAGAAGAGTACATGTGGCTATCAGAAGCACCAGAGAAACGCCTGTACTAGTAGTTGGAGCATGTGACACATTCTTTCCTCTTAAAACTGGAAAATCAGCCCCATGATGACTACTGATAATGAACTTGAGCATATAATTCAAGTGAAGGAGATTGTTGTAAATATCTAGCATGTTGTTGATATCATGAATACTGTTTTGATTAAATTATTCTTTAATTCTCCCAATTGCCCTGTATATAGACCTCCATTTGTCTTTACGTGTCTCTACTTAGGGTTGTGGCACCATGCTTCCCGTATCTATTTGCAGAATGATCTGCTTGTTCCTTACCTCAGACTTACATCTGAGATAGGGACCTTCTATTTCCTTTCTGTGTGTCAAACCCAGCTGATGACCAAGGTCATTGGCTTCTTGATGGTGGCACAATGCAAGACATTGACATCGCAATTGAAATTGTTTGCCCAGAGAGGCGGTGGATGCCCCATCCCTGGAAACATTCCAGGCCAGGTTGGACAAGGCTCTGAGCAACCTGATTCGGTTGGAGATGTCCCTGCTTCTTGCAGGGGGGTTGGACTGGATGGCCTTTGAAGGTCCCTTCCGACCCAAACTGTTCCATGATTCTATGATTTTTTTTTAAAGTGTCTGGCTTCCCATTTAAAATTGACCATTTTTTTGCCACAATTTAGGGTGGCAACATGCTTAAAAACATCCTGCTGTCCTCCAGTGGGGATGGATTTCTACCTTTGGGGCTGCTGTAGCCAGATCTTGCTTAGAAAAAGACCTCATCAGGACTGTTGCTTTCACTGTCGCAATGGAGAGCGGTGACGTGTCACACACTCTTCTCAAGGACATCGAAGAGGAAGAGAAAATGTCACAGTGCTGGACAGGGCAAATGGAAGCCACCCACATCTGGAGCATTACCAATGATTGCTATCCTTTTAGATCGCACTCAGTTCATCTGAATGCAGCACCAATTGAAGTGATAATG
Source organism: Tetrax tetrax (assembly GCA_009806455.1). NCBI lineage: Eukaryota > Metazoa > Chordata > Aves > Otidiformes > Otididae > Tetrax > Tetrax tetrax. Next base: position 65,143 of record WHYT01016704.1, read on the forward strand.
ACTCCTCTTTCAATGGCAGCTTTCATTCGAAAGTATTTTGATATGCCAGTAAGAGTTTCTTTAAAATGCCAGCAATAAATACAGATTCAAAGCAATATACTTAATGCCTCGGCTGTAAAGTCCATATATGTTCCCATCAGTGGGATTTTTGACTGGATAAATGCTAGGCATGAACAACACTCACTCGTTTTCCACAGCCTTCACTCCACACACACACACACACACACACACTCGCACGTGCACGTGTATGCACACGTTTTCTCTTCCCTGACTTCTGAAGAGATCAGACAGAGGTTTTCCAAGAGATGCAGGCAACCTGTACGCTTCCCACTTTGCAGCCATGGCCAGTTACACTACCTCACTGTGCCATGTTTCTCCAAGAAAACACATCATGAATTCCTCTCTTATGGACAGGATGCCCACAGTGTCTTCCTGGGATCAACCTAATAAGGAAGAATGAAGATCATTCTAAATATCAAGAAACCTCAATATTTTTGTTGAGTCATCTTCCTTGGGATGTGCTTTCTACAGCCTACGAAGGTCGAATACCAGACTTGAAGCCACAGGAAGGCATGCAGTCAATGCTCTTGCTCACAATCACCTTTTGATGGGTGTACCTGGTCTATCTGAGCCCTGTCCAGCACACAGCAGATCTCCAGACAAGAAACATGAGAGATCAGAAAGGGGACAGAAGACAAGCTGGTATGGTCAAGCAGACCTAGCCAGAGTTAGACCGAAAAAGGAGCTGTCTGGGTCTAAATTTGCTCCGCTATGCCTCGGCAGAGGATCTTTACATCTCTATTATGTGGCCAGGACATTTTAAAGACAAACTTAGGTGGCACTGGTGGTCTTATCTGTATCTCCTTTAAGTACGTCCTCTGGCCCTCGAGACCTAACAGTCTTTAATACAGATGTCCTTTTGACTCCCTGCTAGCTGTGCTCTTACCTTCACAGACAAGGAGGTGATATCCAGAGACCCTCAGGATGGGCTGCTTATTTTTAGGCACCCTTGTTAAGGTCCTGTTGATCACAAGCCCTGCTAATCAGAGTCTCCTGTTGGTGGTATAACTGGTTGGTTACCTTTGGGATGGGAGAAGCACCTCTGTTACAGCAGAAATCAGGGACTGAAGTCCCTAGTACTTCAGGAAGTATCAGTATCATGGTGTCCCCAAATTGTGGCTAGCAATGAATGTGACACGGATCACATTGACTGCCAAACCTTGTATCTTGTATGATATGTGTTTCAGAGTACGTGTTTCAGAACAGCATGTACCCAGTTTGAGGCTTCATGGATGCTCAGAAGCCTTCTTTCTGGTCAGACGGATTAATCTTATCCTGAATAGGTACACAATTATTTGCAACCAGGTCATGCACTGAGTGTCATGGTCTGATTTGCATCTTTCTTCCATAAGAATATTGTTTATAGCTGACTTGGTGGTTGGTTTGGCTGAGTCAGTTCAGCAGGACGAGGCATTCCAGAGGCATCTTTAGAAAACAAAGGCTGAAGCCTTGTCAGAAAGGATGTGTTAGTGTAGGACAGTCATGATATCTAGGAAGGCTTCGCCCCAAGTTATCATGAGAGTTTTCATGAAAAATTCTTTTCTCCTTAAGGATAATGGAGGCATGATGTAACTTCACCAGACCACAGACACCCAGCGGGCTCCGGATTTTCTTCCAACTTGAAAGTTTGCAGACACAATCCAACAACTAATGCCCCAGTCCATGATTTTTATTTTTTTTTTTCCCAGCCAAATTCTAGTCATTGACTTGGTGGGGGACAAATAAATTGCTTCATCTTTTCAAACTTCTTCAAAGTCAGAGTGACGCTTGCCTCCATGGGAAATGGCTAAGAGAGCTACAGATTGGAAGGGCTGTCAAAGACAAATTGGGGATTACTGAGTTCATCTCAGCAGTTGTCTAAAACCCAACTTGCCGAGCCCTCTCTGACTTTCATTTAAAACTTGTGGCCATCACGTTTCACTCTCACTTTGCACTGTAAGTCCCCAGAGGGCAGAGAGTACCCAATAAAAATGTTTGTGCATCTTCTGACTTGCGCAGATTCATCATGCCAAAGGACAGGTGGGATGACTTGCTCTGATAAAATTCCTGTCACAGCGAGGGTCTTGACCTACCGGCCATCTCAAGTTTTTAGGCTTCCCTGAAGGTATCTAGGTGTCACGTATTAGGCTATGATAAGCAGGAAGACAGATTAGAGGAATGTGGTTTCTTCTGGTTTTGATTCCGTACAACAAGTAAATTACCTTCTATGTGGATCAGCTATTAGAGGAAAAGGAAACACATGGTAAATATTATTGTATTTATTTGTATTTCCTCAGTGCCTGTAAAGTCCTGCTTGAAGGCACTGAGAAAACGCAGACAAAAGACTGCTTATCACCTGAAAGTAAGGGGAGAAAGGTCAGAGCTGTAGGTACAAAGAGTCAGGCAGCGTATTTTTAATGCCTGCTCAAGACATGCAGCACATTGTTGGCTTGAATTCTCCAATATTGCTGTGACACACTCAGACACTACATTCCTGAGGTGTTCCCGGACCATGGGTATGGCAGAGGTGTTCACTGAGGCAGCTCTGTTATGCTTTGGACCCTTCTCCCCAGATCAGGCAGGGTGTAGGGCTTTTGTCCAGTGACGTGAATATACATTCGTGTAATGCAGACAATGAATTCCCAGCGTAGGATTGCCACTCTCTCATGCCTCAAGGGCTCTTGAGTGCCTCAGTCCCATTGCAAATGGGATCCCTGGAGAGGGGACACCTGTAAGCCACAACTTCTTCCACTCCTGGAAAAAAATCCAAGGTATGCAGGTGGAGGGTGGAGGCGTATCCAAAGTACACCCTTGGCAGAAAGGCAGTCCACTGCACACTCTGCAGCTCTGTCAACAGTAAATGGGAAATGAAGTTTGAGCTACATACAGCGGCTTGTTCCTTAGGTGATGCTGAGCACTTGGCTATAAAATCATGACGTGAAAATAAAGCCTAAACAAGGTTTAGCAGTGACCACCTGCATTAGCCACCTGGCCCCATTCATGCATCAGTATTGGTTTATGAATAATTGTGAAAAACTAAGAATATTTCTTCCAGACTCACTTCCTCATAATTTTTCACTCCAGGACAACTGTGTGTGACATCTTAAAGGGGGCCTCCAGGAAAGATGGGGAGAGGCTGTTCAGCAGGGCCTGGTGTGACAGGACGAGGGGTAATGGTTTTAAAATAGAGTGAGGCAGATTCAGATTAGATATTAGGAAAAAATTTTTTACACTGAGGGTGGTGGAACACTGTCCCAGGTTGCCCAGAGAGGCGGTGGATGCCCCATCACTGGAAACATTCCAGGCCAGGTTGGCCGGGGCTCTGAGCAACCTGATCTGGTTGGAGATGTCCCTGCTCCTTGCAGGGGGGTTGGACTGGGTGGGCTTTAACGCTCCCTTCCCACTCAAACCATTCTACGATTCTAAGCATCCTTAAGCCCTGTCCTGTGATGTGTTTGGTCAGCAGAAAACCTCTGAAGTGCAGCAGGAGTGTGAGGTTTCAGAGCAGAAGGGATCCCACAGGATGGGGGATGCATGAGCACAGGAGATCCAGCATGAGCACAAGGGGAGTGAGGAGCAGGAGCCTTCTGCATCATACTTGTAATCATAGAGCAAGATTTGAGAGGCCTGAAAGAGGAAGAATAAGGTAAAAGATGTCCAACCAACCTAAAGACGTAATAAAGCACTCCTGTATCATTGTCCAACTAACCTAAAGGGGTAATAAACCTTGCATGGTTATTCTCCTCTTAGCAGCAAATATTGTAAAAGCAAACATCAAACATTCTGGAGACAACAGCTTGTCACGGAAATAATTACAGTGTTCATCACTCCTTAGAACTGTGCGTGAATCAAGGGTGTAAAAGAATTCACATCTAATACAGACAAAAATGGAGGGGGACATATTCCAGAGCCCTAGGTTGAACAGCACCATGAGAAACAGAGTAGTTCCTCCAAACACCCAAAGCCCAAGCGTTTGTTGGATCAGAAGGTCAGAGTGGCAGGGCCCCATGTCCGTGCTCTCCAGGCACTTTATTCACCATTTCCAGGCCACATGGGGCCATCTTCACAATTCTGTTCCCCACGCACAGCCACATTTCCCTGGTGAAGGAAATGGTCTCCTGGGAGAAAAGTCAGACCTCCTTGTTCAACAGAATGCACTTGGAGATACCTGTATAAGAAGAACCGAGGGTCTGTTAAGGCCACAGGAAGAGTCAGATTTTTCTCTTATTCCTGCACTTTAGGAGTAATTTTATGTAAGCATCATTGAGGTGAGCAAGAGCAGAAACAGATGTGGAACACAGCTACAAACAGGATGTGAAAATAAACTCATTACTCCATCTGCCCACTGTAAACAGCGTGAAATTAGCAGCAAGCAAGGAATAAAAATCCAGACAAATGGCCTTTTAAAGAGAGCAGAGGGAGCTGGAAGGTGTGCTATTAGAAAAGCTGAGGCACGGAAAGCCCAAGCCGTGCAAAACTCAGTGCATATCCTGAGCCCCCTGCTCAGTCAGGGGCAGGGGTGGAGGAAAATCCCGTGGTGGAGTCCATATAGTGCTACTTTTGAAGGCAAAACCAGAAAGGACAGTCTATCTTTGGGAGAAAAGACCTGATTTTGCTTTTGTCCCATCTATTTTATAAGTCAGAATTTTATTTTTATACCCCCAAGAGGCACTCTCTTAATGTTGCATAAAATTACTCTCTCAGGGGTCGTGTGAGGAGGAAAACGTGGTGTTATGTTGTCCGAGTTGCAAAGACATCGCTAACAATAAAAACCCCTGAATGATTTGGCTTTTAAGTGACGTGATTATGGAGCGGGTCGTTCGTGACGCTCCACTTCAAGTTGCTTCGAGCACCTCTGTCATAAAGTCTGAATGGGGAAGGTTTACGCTTTGGGCTTGGGCCGTAAATATTCACCCCTGGCCTTTGTTCTACGAAGCAAGTCTGAGCTTGAGGATATATTTACTTAAAATTTTGCAGGAAAATTTCTCAAATGGTCAATCTGCTTGATTTATTTAGAATGGGATCCCGAAGTGTTTTACGGCTTTCACAGAATGGCTGTGTTTATAACTGTCCTGGGGAGTATCTTCTGCAATTCATGTAGCGGAGAGCAGGGAGGAGGGTCATAATTTCTATTTTAACCTACTTTCCTAGCAGCTGACATGACACTGACAAAGTCATCTCTTCTAGAATAAAACTTGTCATGCTTTATCCTCGTCCAGAAAAGATCCTTTGGATAAAGCCAGGGTAAAATGAGTCAAGAATTTTTTTTTTTTCCCTATGGATTCTGGTCAGATATGTACACGGAAAATTCAGGGGTGTCTGAAAGCAGAGACTATTTACTAGGAAAAATTTTTATTTTTTTACTATTAGGAAATCTTTTTTTTGCAATGAGGGTTGTAGAACACTGGAACAGGTTGCCCTGAGAGGTGGTGGAAGCCCCATCCCTGGAAACATTCCAGGGATGGTTGGACGGGGCTGTGAGCAACCTGATGTGGTTGGAGATGTCCCTGCTCCTGGCAGGGGGGTTGGACTAGATGACCTTTCAAGGTCCCTTCCAACCCTAACCATTCTATGATTCTGTGATTTTATGGATCTCAGTGAAATTGCAGACCAAATGATATTTGAAGGAAACTGGTTCCTTGTGTTTGGAGTTCTTCAAGATGTGACAGCCCAAGGCAGAGTTTCTTATATGTTGGAAATAATTTCTCTCTCCACACTTGGCAGATCCAAACAAGCCTTGAGTGCTGAATAAACCAGGTCTATGAATAAATCAGGGGTAGGAGAACTCAAACTCAAGGTGTTGTGAGAGTTGAAATAACGGAAAGCTTGATGTTGGCCATGAGGCACTTTGAAACAGTCTGGAGTTTGATGAAAGGTTTTGCATTTGAGATGCCGCTGGGATATTTCAGGAGGAAACCTCCTGGTGGGTGCACCCAAAGTTTGTAATAAACATAATTGAAATATCTGAACTCCAGCTGCTACTTTCTACTCTAATCAAGAGCAACAGAAGCAGCTCCTTCTTAGAAAACACCCTGTGGCTGGTGAGGGAAGGGAAGTGGGTGTACTGGGCTCAAGCACTGAACTGGGAGGAGAGCAGAGATGGGTCAGAAATTCAAGACAGGAGAGGTAGCAGGTGGAAGGAGGAAAAAGGGACATTATGCAGAGATCATTATCCTCTTGGGGAGAGGGGACATCTCATGAAGCCTCAGAGATGGAAATCAGAGCCCCACATTTTTCTAAGGAGAGAGGATTTTCTACTATTATCTGAGTTGGTTCTCACCAAGATCAGACCCTGGAGGCACTCAAAAACCAGAAAGTGCCCCCGCCTTATCTACCCCGTGAAGGGTAAGGTGTTCTTACCCTTCTGGTTCCTATCCAAAGGGAAGACAAGTTATGCTAGGGACAAGGAGTTCCTTTGGGAAATATTTGAGAAGTCCTCCTCCTGACAGCAGTTTCTGTTTTTATAGTACAGCAGGATCTGAAATTACATTATAGGCACGGGGACTGATTCTCCATTTCCATGAACCAGGTTTCCCTCTTCATCACTCCCACAAGCCAGGGTGCAGTCATACCTGACCTATGCCAACATGCTCCAGAGCATCGCACCAGCTGGAAGGAGAGAAATTTGCCTTGTCCTGACCTCCATCTCCTCTCTATCACATAGAAATAATGTCTTCCTCCCATCCTGCCCTCTGTCCTTTCAGCATGGGGAACAGAGTGCTTTTGGTATTTTTACAGGTAACTGAGGAGGATTTACAGAAGCTTGGAAAAAGCCAAGGCAAAACCGGTGGAAGCCCTGGGGAGGTGGTGACAGTGAACAAGGGCCAACTCCTGGGAGAGATGTGGGCTGACTCCATGTCAAAACACCCCACACAGAGCCATTCATAGCTTCAGGGAGGTGGAGGCAGAGGTGACGTACATCATGTGCAAGGGGGAGAGGCTGGAGTCTCCATAGCGTTGGTCTGCTGCTAATATCAGATGGGAGAAATGAGATAAAGAGCTGGGGGAGCAAAGGGCTTGGAGAGCTTGTCATGATTCAAGCAGGAAAGAGCAAACACCAGCAACTGATCAAGTTTCTGCCCCATACAGTCCCACTTCCAGGCTGACCCTATCCAGGGTCACTCTCTGAAATCGGGAAGAACCTGGTCTCCAGGAGAGAGATGACCTCTCCTTCTGGCTCCTCAACTGGATGCCACATGCACCTCACTGCTGCTGGTGGCCCAGAAAAATGGGAGAGAGAGTGTTGGGTTGAGGTGTTGAATCTCAGGTTGTGTCTCATCTCCTTAACATCCCTCCAACTTCCTTTCACCCACTCTTGTTCCTCTGCGACACTGCTGAGCTGCGCTCCAGCGCGCTCGAGCAGCCAGTGCTCCCCATCATGGGGGCAATCCGTGAGTAGGACTGGCAAGCCTGGGCATTTAAACCTTCCAGTTGACCTCTTGGGGAAGAATCTGCACACTTAAAAATTTCAAAAGCAGGGTCATTGCTTGTAGAGTGGATGGTGATGAGAGGGATTTCCATCTCCGCGTGTGAAGATGGACATCCCAGCCTGGTCCAGCTCATGGCAGACAAAATTAATTTTCCACCTGAGGTTGCTCCATCACCCTCACATCCCTTCCCTGGTTTTCTTGCAGAAGGTATGGCAGAAGCTGTCAGCTCGAGCAGGGACTGCCTTCAAGCAGGCGAGTCCTGTACCAACGACCCCATCTGCAGCGCCAAATTCAGGACCCTCCGTCAATGCATCGCAGGCAATGGAGCCAACAAGCTGGGCCCCGACGCCAAGAACCAGTGCCGGAGCACCGTGACGGCCCTGCTCTCCAGCCAGCTGTATGGCTGCAAGTGCAAGCGAGGCATGAAAAAGGAGAAGCATTGCCTGAGTGTCTACTGGAGCATCCACCACACGTTGATGGAAGGTCAGTTGAGAGGGGTACTCATTTCTGATGACCTTCCTAAAAGGGAATTATTTCTGGAGTATTCCTACAAAGGCTCTCAGCACCAAAGTGGCTGCAAAAAAGGTCACTCCTGTAGTATTCCATTCCCTCTCAAGATCTACTGACCCCCATAGTAATGACATTTCGGGGAAAGCAATCCTGAAAACCTGAGACACATCTTTCTTTTTTTTTTAAACCTCTTTTTTTATGACATACCCAGCATACCTTGAGATCTTTTGCTGGGGAAATTCATGGTATGTTTTGCACCTAAGTGTGCTAGTCAAGACCATGGAAGCCATGGATTTTGCAGGAACACTATGCAAAGCATGGGCATTGAGGATAAAACATAATGAACTTTAAAAAAAATCACTTTCTTGAAGTCTCTCAAATGCACCAGTGTCTTTGGGTTAGGGAAGATTTGGGGCTGGTGACATCAAGTTGGATTTTAAAGTGTTCCCAGAGCCAGTATTTAGTAAGTTTGGATTTTGACGTTTTTTAAGAGTCATCATAAAAGTGCACCTCAGTGGCCATAACTCTTCCTTGTCAGGCTGGTGAGTATTTTACGCACCATGAAAATTAAAATGGGGAATAAAACAGAATCTTCCAGCCATGGGCTGCGAAATAGATTAATAAAACACTTCTGTCTGAAAGCTGAAAGGAAAGGTGCAGGGCTGATACCACAGGCCAAAAGGCCAAGCAAAACAAAGAGGACGGAGACTACGATGCACAGACTTGCCAGAAAGGGAATGGCTTGATCAAGTTCCCGGAAAGCTTTCAGGTGCCACAGCTTGCAGGGTGCAGAGCATGGTGATAGGAACTGACTGGGGAAACAAGAGACCTCAGCACCCTCAAGGATCCAGTCTTTCCCATAATTACTTGCCAGATGAGCAGCTTCGCGCTGAAGTGAAGCCCAGGGAAGAGGTGGTGGTCCAGCCTCTCCATTCATCTTCACAAGCTGAGTCGCAACCCCTTCCCCACTGACTTTCATGGCCCAAAGCCTTGACCACAGTCCATCAACAATGTGGCTGTGCAGGACAGCGGTATCAGGAGGACTCCCAGCTCCGAGACCACCTATGGAAGTGCAGGGAGAGGATGGCAGGGAGCGTGGGGTGCAGGCAAGGGCCAGGCTTGAGTCTCCAGATGCAGAGTAGGAGATGGTTGCTGGATGGACGGGTTGGATGGGCTTCCTGCCCAGCAGCATGAGACCTCCATTTTGGGGATGACCTTGAGAGGGCTGTTCTCATAAATTGCCAAAACTCTGCCCTACTTCTCCTCTCCTATCATGTCCTGAGCCCTACATTTTTTTTCAAGCGCTGAATTCACTTGCAATGCAGATTTACACTCCCAAACCTTTGATTTCCTTGCCTTAATTTCCTGGGGGAAATATATTTCATAACAGTCACATGTTTCCGAGTCCTTACACATGTTTAATCGATTGAGAAGGGAAGCCAATCCACACGCTCCGTGTAGGGCTTTGTCTCTCAGTCATACATACCCAGGAGGCTGTAAAAAGCTTCCTAGAAGCCCTCTTTATAAAATCAGTTGTGAAAGTGTGTGCTCAGGGAATTTACAAAGCGTACTATTTACTTAGCTTCTCTTGAGCGTGCCCGCGTTTAGCCACCTTCCCATTTGGAGACACAATAACACGATGACAACCCGATAACAATTCTCTGATAAGGTGCTCTATCATCAGGACATAAAACTGCTACGCTGAACATACAAATGGGCCCCTCTCCAGCCGGTAACGATGCGAGATATTTCAATGAAGGTGTAAAAGCTGCTGTGTAATGTACCTGTGGTAATTGCACAGGGCTGCGTACCCTGGGAGCCGTTTCTTCCTTGACCGCAGCTGGTGATCAGCATATGCCCAGAGCACGAGGTTTGATAGTCCTTTTATCCCAGCCAGTACATCTGCTGCTGCTGTCCTTATCCATCTAAATGTCTAATAAAAAAAAAATAATTAAAAAAAATACTGGGCTGTTTGCTTCAACAATATTCTGTGGTATCCATCAGGATGACGGGGCATTACAAACCATTGAGCGGACGAAAAGGAAGCACCGATTGGATAAAACTAGCTTCCTAGTGACTTAAAGATGGTGAAGGGAAATTTCTGTGGGACCTGTGGGTAATTACCTCTACGCCAAGTACGAAAGGGCTGCTGACAAGGAGAAGGGGAGCAATGTTGTTGAACGTGAAGGCGTATGTACTGCTGCACGCGCAGCCCCACTGAGGACCATCGACCCAGGGAGGGACATATAGGAAATAGCAAGAATGGTGATGGAAACCCCATCTATGTAGGGAACTGCTGGTTTGAACTCTGCCCCTGAGCAAGAGCCTGTGCTACACTCCGGTGTCCTCGGTGGCAATCCCTGTAAACGGGCCCAAGTCTGGAGCTATAGAGAGTTGCAGCTCAACAGTTCCCTGAGTGGCTGTCCTACTCCAAAGCTGTGATATCTTTTAAAAAGCCAGTTACATCCTGTTCCCTTCTCTAAGTATATGGCCTTGCACCAGTTCCTGTAACTGTGTATCTGTTTGTTTACTTATGGCCTTTGAAGCACATGTCCCCTTGGACCCACCAAGCAAACCTGCACTGCATCTGTTGAACCTTGTATGTCTTGGACATCCCTCAGGAGCCTCAGTTGCCTTCTCATTAACTTCTCTTTCAACCCAGGCATGAATGTGTTGGAGACATCCCCTTACGAGCCGTTCATCAGAGGCTTTGATTACGTCCGGCTGGCATCCATCACCGCAGGTAGGTGGGTGGGAAGGTGGTCTTACACTGACTGGTTCAAACAGGAGGGAACTGGCTCTGGGATCCGGTGCCATGAACAAAGCAGTCCTTTGTGACCTCTTGTGGGCTGTTCACAAACCATGAGATCTTATTACTTAGACATCAAGAAAATATTTTTTTTACAGAGAGTGGTGGCACACTGACCCAGGTTGCCCAGAGAGGTGGTGGATGCCCCATCACTGGAAATGTTCAAGGCCAGGTTGGCCGGGGCTCTGAGCAACCTGATCTGGTTGGAGATGTCCCTGCTCCTTACAGGGGGGTTGGACTGGGTGGGCTTTGAAGGTCCCTTCCCACCCAAGCCCTTCTGTGATTCTGTGATCTTGAAATCATTTTTCCAAGGAGCTGCTTATGATTGCTGTGCTGAGCTATTGGTAGAAGAAACATGTCCTAGGAAGAAGCACTTGTTATTTTAGTTCTTTGGCTTTTTCAAGTCCACATTGTGAAGGCCTGTTAGTGAGAGACATGGTAAGAAAGCCTCTTCCAATGAGCTGGCGGGCTGATTCTCCATAGCAGGTGGATGACCTGTGCCATGCAGACACCCTGCTGAGTAGGGGTTGTTTGGGTACTGTTAGGTAAGATCACACATCAAACTGTCAAAAAGGTCAATAACCCAATCTACGGTTGATCCCAGCCACAGCCTTTAACCCCATGCCCTGAGGGCAACCTCAGGACCCAGACCCATGTTCTGCTCTGCGTCACGTAATCCACTTAATAACATGAGCAGAGCTGCCCAACACCTTTTAACCCCCTCGAGGGCATGAACCCTCAGCTCAGCAGTTAAAAGGTCAGTGCAGTAGCTATTAAGCCATCCATCACCAACGTCACAGCTGCCACCACAACCAGCCTTCAGCTCTGCTTATGCACCGCAGCCACGGGCAAGCTTTACAGACAGTGGTTTTTGTTACCAAAATAAGCGTCTGCAAGCAGGTAATGCCCTCCTCATGTGTCTCTGGCAGATGTGCCAGAACAGCAGTCCTGTTGCAGCTCTTCCCAAACATCCACCTGATTCTGGGGTGGCATCCACAGCTGGAGTGCACCCAAGCGAGTAGGGAGCAGCGCGTCCCTGCAGCCGATGGATGTCTGCAGTCCCTGAGATGGTGAGGCACTTGTTAGGTGAAAGTGTCCAGGAGCAAATGAACCCATCAGCCCTCCACAATCTGAGCAACAAGGAGGAGGGGGAGGTGCTCCCTGACCTCACATCTTATTGCCTCCACTTGACTGATCTGAGTGTGGAAGGTGACGCCTGCACAAAGCTGTTTGCCGGGTCACAGCCTTCTCTACTAGAGTTTTTCCCCTTTCACTGAAAGTCCTAGAGGGTTCTTCAGAGCATGGCGAAATCTGGGGAGGGGGATTTTTATGCATAGTTAACACATTATGAGGTTTTTAAAGCAGGCTGAAACTGGTTGGGCAGCAAAGTGAATGGGCCAGAGCAGCAGGGGTATGTACCAAAGGACTCAGGATCTATCCAGGGAATGAAGTTTCTTCATTTAACCTTTTTTTTTTTTTCCCTATTTATACTCATCAATACCTTCTATAATGTAACTTATGACCTGCAGCCTTGTGTCTGTCCAATGCCCACCATCATGCGGTCAGCACTGCCACAGGACCCTCTTCAAATCTACCAAAAAAAATAATAATCCCAAGAACTTGTTGCAATATAAGACATTCCCGTGACCACATGCCAAGTCAGAGCAACAACTGTTTTTAACTCAATTTTACATAAATAATATGTAGCCACTATTAAAACTGTACAAATGGAATTATATCCCTCGCTCTAATTGTAGCGGTGATTTTTAAAAGCACATCCTCCATTGTTGCGTGGGAAGAGGAGAAAAACTAGCGTGTTCCCTGTGATTCATTAGCTGAATGGCTAATGAAATCCTTCCAAGTAACTGTTTCCTACACGTTTGCTGACAGCTCCCCAGCGTAAACCGGTGCTCTGACAATATTAATCCCTGGGCATTTTTAAAGGGAATCATCTATGTGATAGGAACGTACCACGCAGAAATTTCACCCCTCATAAAATAGCTGCAAAACTTGGAATTTGACTTCCAGTTCACCGTAAGCAGCAGGGACAACAGGATGGGAAAAAGAAAATGCTCAGAGAAGGAAAAGTCCAATAACGTCAGTGAAAATGATGGAGGGCAGCCAGTTTTGAAGTGGTCGAAGAGACTGTCAATGTTTTAACACTTGTCAGCAGTGACTGGCTGGTTTTAACTCCCGGCCAAAGATAGGGCTTGACTCCGCGTTGGGAATTTATCATTCTGGGGATTTTTCCTCTGTGAAAAAATCCTTCTCTGCTGGGGAGAAAGTCCTTCTGGTGTGCTTCAGGTCATGGGCTTAATTCAGAGAGGTGAAAAATGTGCTTCAAATTTGTATTCTCTCTCACGCTTGGAGGTCCCTCATCTCATCTCTCTCATCAGACAGAGTCTAATGTTTCGGCTGACTCCTACCAGCGAGTTTGTAGCTCTGTAAAAACCCTCTGTAAAACAGAATTCCATCCATCTTTGAATGAGTCCTAAACCCAGTGTTATACAAATACCGTTCCCTCTCACCTATTATCCGCATTTGCAGAGGAGGTTGTTGGTGTAGAACTCATGAGACCTCCATTTGCCCACTGAAGACAGTGTGTTTCTCACTCATCATCAAAATTTTTGCTTTATTTTCCTGATTTTTCCCCCTGTTGCGGGTTTTTCTCCACCTTACCTGTGTCCCCACAGCACACCCCTGCTCCCCCACCCAGCCTGCTAATCCTGGACTTTCGTTCCTCTTTTCTTTAAGAGGGTGGAAATGCAGAGCTGAAGTCAGTGAAGGAGTCAGAAGGGTGTGGGGAGAGGTCCTCATGAGCTCACGTGCAGGGAGCATCAAGGTCCCAGGGCATCAGGTTGGATTGTCGCTCTGTTCTCCATCCTGTGAAGGCATTGTCACTGCTTAGAACATGGGCATATGGGGCAGGACTGGCCTGGATGAGGGAAGCCAAACCAGTGTGTTTCGGACTTTGAGAATCAGAGAGCTCTCACTTAGCTGGGAAGGTCTTGGGATGACAGACTTTGGACAGAACGTCCAAAGGCCTGAGGAAATTCATTGCACAGGCTACAGAGTCTGCAGTGCAAGAATTAGCGCAGACCACCCATGCATCAGGAGACCCAGCTTTGCCACTGACTCAGTGTTTGATCTTGAGCAACGTTTCCAAAGAAGAAGGTCCATTAGAAGAGATCTCATTGCACCGGTGAATCCAGCCGTGGCCATAAGTAGATGCACTTTCTGTGAGGTTCGTTTTGTGTCTGTGGCACCTCTTGGGAAAGGTGTGTGGGGAAAGGGGATTTGGCCCAGCTGGAACACAGAGAGCTAATGTGGACTTCACCCTGGCCACTGCCTTCCTGAAGCAGGTAGTGATCTCACCAAGGTGGCCATGGATGGGAGCAGGGTGGGGATGAAGGTCTCAGGACAGGGTGGTGCTGCTGGTGGGAAGGTCAGCACAAAACGTCATCACCATCTTCCACCACCCCACAGGATCTGAGAATGAGGTGACCCAGGTGAACCGGTGTCTGGATGCCGCCAAAGCCTGCAACGTGGATGAGATGTGCCAGCGTCTGCGGACGGAGTACGTCTCCTTCTGCATCCGGCGCCTGGCCCGGGCCGACACCTGCAACCGCTCCAAGTGCCACAAGGCTCTGCGCAAGTTCTTCGACCGCGTGCCACCAGAGTACACCCACGAGCTGCTCTTCTGCCCCTGCGATGACACAGCCTGTGCCGAACGCCGGCGGCAGACCATCGTTCCCGCCTGCTCCTATGAGTCCAAGGAGAAGCCCAACTGCCTGGCGCCTCTGGATGCCTGCCGGGAAAACTACATCTGCAGGTAAGGTTCACACTGCGGGGCAGCCGCCATGGAGAGCTGTCCCTTGGATTCATCCACCGGTGACAGCCCGGTGACCAGAGCCAACACACCCACCCGAGAGACCCTGTTTGGAGGCACCCATCCCACCACAACCCACCAACACAGGGCATTGCCTGAGCGGCTACTTCCCATGACCCACGTCCTTGTCTCATACTCTATACAGAAGATGTTGACAGACAGGAGAAGATTTGAGAAGTTTGTGCTGGAGCTTTTTTAGACCTTTTCTATGGGTTTTTGGCTTTGGGTCCAGAGAAAGACATGGAAATAGTTCCAAGAAGGTGCAAACTAAGGAGGGATGTGTGGTGTGGGGTACTTGCAGCCACTTTCACTGATTTGTCTCCCCACCATCTATCTCCCCTGAGCATCCTGCAGGAGCACCCAAACTGTCCTAACAGTCACAGGCACCTGTAGATGCCTCAAACCTATGGCTTTCTTTTATTTCATTACAAAAATTAAACATATATCTGTATATAAAACATGCCCTCTGCTGCAAAACCGGATGTCCTAGTGATTTCAATAGGAGTCTCAGAGTCATGGTGCGCACTCCAGATCCACCACGTAGTATGTGGCCAGGGTGGTTTGCTCCTATTTCCATTTAAGCCCCATGCCTGCACAGACCCATCTCAATGCGCACGCTCAGAGGCGTACGTCTTACGTGTTTGTTTTATTTTTTCCCTCAGCTGTGCTGTTTTCACCACTCTATTTCTCAAAAAGTCATTGATATTCCAGAAGGTTATCCACATACAGCTCCCAGGCGTGGAGCCCATCTGTCAGTAAGAGATGTCAGAATCCAACAGGAGCCATTCCACAGCAAACGTGGTGGTCCCAGCCCAAGGTCCTTCCTCCAGCTGTGGCCATGAGGAGACACTTGGAGAAGAGCACAAAAACAAGTGTAGGGTGCATCTTCCAGTATGGTCCCAGTCGCTAATTATTGTGGGGTTTGGGACCTCCTGAGCAGCAGCCATCTCCTACCAGCACATGATCTTTAAATTAAAATTAAATACATTATATGTTTTGACAAAGGCAGACGAAAGCAGCAGCATCCTCTTGGAAGGATGGACTTGTACTAACACCCTCACCCCTCTGCACCCCAGAAACGTGGATGAAGCAGAACAACTGAGCTACACACCTGAAGCTCAGCCTGAAAGATGCAAAGCCCCTGTGCCCCACCAGCTCTTGCTCAGATTCCCCCCAGCCACCCAGAGAACCCAAAACGGAGGGGTACCGCCCTCTCCCTTACAAGACAAGTGGGTCCAGTGGGGAAGAAGAGGTTCAAAGAGGAGAGTGTTGTTTCCCAGGAGGCTGGAAAGGGTTTCCTGCAAGCAGCACAGCTGTTAATTATCCGGCTCCTTGGTCTCTGAATATATAATATAAAACATCCTCTAGAGACACGGTGGGAGCAAGGGGTTGACGTGTGACCCGGTCAAAGCCAGCAGTGCAGAAACCGCGAGGAGAGCCAGTAACAAATCACGGCACTTTAAAGAAATAGAGGAAAATACTCCAGGGCTAACGCTGCCTGCACTGCTTCGTCCTCCCGCAGCTTCTCCACAGCTGTAACCCCTCACATGTCCCAGCTTGGAGGGGTGGGCTCTACCAACACGAGTAATACAAAATTTGCAATCAAATAAAAAAAATTTGCCATCAAATCAAATACAAAATTTGCCATCAAATAAAAATTTGAAATCCCTAAATAATGCAGTAAAAATTTGGGGCAAGAAGAGTTTGCTTCAGCATGGAGCTGGGCAAAGCGGTTTGTATGGAGCAAACACGGGAACAAAGAAGAGAAAGAAGACGACTGGGAAGGAGGAGAGAAGTGGGCAGGAAAGCACAAGTCAAACTGCTGACACTGACCAGGGGCACCGACAAAATGTCCTGAGGTTGTCTGGGAGGAGCAACACGCTCAGGTTTGCTGAGATTGCCCAGGCACAGCAAACTTTTGAGGTACCCAGTTCACAGTTTGGACGCTGTAGGTTGTCATCCAAAGGGCCGTGCCCTCAAGGGTTGGCAGTGCTAGGGCTTGCTTGAGTTTCCAAAGCACCTCAAGCACCATGTGAGATGCCTTCTTACTTGGCCACAGGATGCCTGTTTAGATGGATCTGAATCTCCAGTAGGTCCCATGTCCTACCCAAAAGCCCCATGTGGTTGTCGTAGATACCCTACAATGTCCGAACATCGCTAGATGCCTATGTGCCAAAAACTGACTCATTCCTAAAGAATTAGGTGGCAAATAACCTGGTTGACAGCATGATTTACAGAGTTTATCCAAGACAGCCCCAAGAAGCCCAGTGCATGACTCAGAGCTGCTTTGCACCAAGTGGTTTCACTTGGTGTTTTGACTTAAACAACGTGAAAACCGAGGCACAACGGTCTGTGGTCAGAGCTGTACCTCACATGCCTCTTGCTCCGCAAGCTCCAGAGTCCAACCTTCTCCTAAGAACGGGTGCCTGATGTGGCAGCAGCCCAGTGATGATTAAAGCATTCTGTATCTGAGCCTTTGGGCATTTCCCTTAATCTGAAGATGACCTTGGCTACATTTAGAGCATAATCTTTGTGGACAAAGGAGCGGGACCAGAGAGATTTGCCCTTCCAGCAAATCATCCCCAAAATGAAGGCTTAGGTCTCTAGGGGAAGTTCTTACCCAAGAGTCGGATAATGGTGATAGAAAATTAATTCCCTTGCTGTCTGCAACAGCTCTTCCCTTGAAAACCAACTCCACACATCAGAAAACAAACATTTCTTCCAAGACTGGACCTTTCTTGCGGTCCCAGAGGAAGGCTGTAAAACGTCACCTACAGCACGTATTTCGTGTCTCCTCTCAGCAGGATAAAACCCACTTCTGGGTTTGTTGTGGGGGGCAAGAGAGTGTAAAATGTCATTCATTCCAACCGCTTTAGCAGCGAAGGATTTTGCAAACTCTTCTGCAAACACTGCCAGTGCCTCTTTTTGAGCCAAATATCTACTAATACGTGCCATTCTGCGCTCTCACCCCGTCAGGTCTCGCTACGCAGAGTTCCAGTTCAACTGCCAGCCGTCCCTCCAGGCTGTGAGCGGCTGCCGGAGGGAGAGCTACGCTGCCTGTCTGCTGGCCTATACGGGGATCATCGGTAAGAGGCCACATCCTTGGGCTGGCATCTCTCCCGCTCTCTGTGTAGGAAACATCTCTTCTGGGTGGGAACGCCTCTTCTGGGTGGGAAACATCTCTTAATTTGGCCAGCTAAAAGCTATGAGGACAGCAAGGTGGAGAGCTGAGCTGGGATCTCGGGGAGATGCTGGAGAAGGAGCCTAAGCCATGAGCATGGGGTAACAGAAAAACCGTACACCATGGGCTGCTGCAAGATCTCAGCTTCTCTCTCAGGCGGAAATAGATGGGCCATCCCAGGGCATCTGCTCCTTCAGGGGTTGCCTGATGGCATCACCAGCGATTCCACTGTGGAAATCACCATCCGTTGACATCTTGCTGACTTCAGAGGATGTCAAATTGGGTTTTCAGATGGTGCAGAGACCTGGCTGGCAGCTGTTAGCACAAGCACATAGAGAGTCCAAAGAGAATGGACTTAGTCATTGGACTTAGTCCATCCTGATGGATGGGATAGATTGACAGCTTTGGGTCAAGATTTCATTCTGATTTAATCCTTCTTTTTTTTTTTTTTGTCTGTGACCATTTTGGAGAGATTGAGTTTGACTTTTTCAATGATGGAAACCTTCACGCATATTCACATGCAGTTTTTGAATGTTTTTAGGGAACCTGAGCTCCTAGGGGCTGCCCATTCCTTGAACCAATAGCACGATTTAATTGACTGAAGGCTTTGTTCGTGGTGGGGTGAACAAAAGGGTTGTGGCTGCCCATCTTCTCCTCTCTGGGACCTGTGGGGCTGTGTTATAACCTCATGGTAACACTTCTCCACCCTTCCCGGCAGGCAGCCCCATCACACCCAACTACATCGACAACTCAACTTCCAGCATAGCTCCCTGGTGCACGTGCAACGCCAGCGGCAACCGGCAGGAAGAGTGTGAGAGCTTTCTGCACCTCTTCACCGACAATATCTGTCTCCGTAAGTATTGCCCGGCACATTGTTGCTCCAGCATTGCCCACAAGCCAGTGAGGCTTCTTCTAAGTGAGGGTGTGAAGATGCCCTGGTCCTCAAGAGTCTGTAGGTGTTCATCTCCCTGTACTTTCCACAAAGGAATTCTGAAGACCCTTGGGCATACATTTGAGTGACGCAGCCAAAGGAAGCTGGAGAAGGGATGTACGTGCTTTCCCTTGGGAATGTTCCCCTGACAACGCTTTTCTCCATCTCTTTTCCACACAAAGAAAATGCCATTCTGGCCTTTGGCAATGGGACCTACCTGAACGCAGCCGTGGCCCCATCCATCCCCCCCACCACACAGATGTACAAGCAGGAGCGAAACTCCAATAGAGCCGTGGCGACCCTCAGAGAGAACATCTTCGAGCACCTCCAGCCCACCAAGGTAGGAGAGGGCTGACCTGGCCCTAAAAGTTGCTTGGCCCTGTCTATACCTCGTCCATGCCCTCCGGCCCTCCTCACCTCAACTCCCTCTTCCATCTGTGTCATTTCTGCTATGTGCAGACATCCAACCTCCCCTCCATCTCCTGGAGTCTCTGATTCACCTTCCTCTTCATGCCCTGACATATTCTTCATCCACATCAAACAAAAGGCTAGACATTCCTATCCCTGACTCTGCCCTCCTGCCCGTTGGTCACCATAGCTTTTCTATCATGGGTGCTACGGAGAGATGTGGTTTTTTTAGAAGTACTGGGAACATCCATGGACTTTTCAGGAGTGTGGAAGGGGAGCCAGGACCACAGGTTTGGCTCCTCACCCTCCTGCAGGGCAGTCGCATGCCTTCCGACAAGCATTTCAGCGCCGGGGACACAGGTTCCTCCCTTGTTAGATGAGGATCCTGGAGGTGACAACATTGAGGCTTAACCGCGAAGGTCTGCTAAGATTGGCAAATTTCATCTGAAAGGTTCTAGTCATCAGCAAATCGTTAGTATCAAAGTAATATTAAACTGAAATTATTTTAAAACAAATAACAGATGAATTTACTGATGGATTTTACAGTAGAAGGCATTAAATATTTTATTTTTAAATAAAAAGCAATGACCTTGATTTCTCACCCACCAGAATAATTTTCAGATTGAATTATTTTTCTGTTGAATAATTAACAGGGACCTTGATTTGCTGAACCTTCAGGTAGCAGAAGCTGTCAGGTTAACAGACCCCTGAGGACTGCACGTGGGTTTTGGGCTCGGCAGACTGATCCCTTCAGGGAGCTTCCACACAGAGGTTTTTTTTAAGCTTCTTCCCTGTTCTTTTGCTGAGAAAACACCTGATTCACATCCTCCATTCTGTTTTCACAGAGCAGCAGGTTGAGAGGTGCGGAAGTGTGGTCTCAGCTCCCCTCACTGCCTTTCAGGGTATTGGTGACTGTGCTCAGCACAGGCGTGCTTTCATCAGGCCATAAACTTTGCACCCAGGAGGAGTTGCTTCTCAACAATGCTCCTCAGACCTTGGTGCAACCCAGGTGGTGGCCTGAGGTCCAGACCTTGCCCTGAGAGCTTTATCCAGGCCATCACCTGGAAGTGGCGGAGAAGCTGTGAACATCCCTCATCACTGACAGTTCCAGCCCAGACAGCCAACTGCTGCTGCCACCAGAAAGTGGGAAGCTGGAGGAAGCAACTGTAGTCAGGGATGGCCCTGCCGGATCGCCAACCTCCACGTGACAGCAGCACATCCCTCTGCTGAGGCGTGAGTGCTGCTGGAGCGTGGTCCCCACTGACAATGCAAGAGAAACCGGGGAGTTGGGTCTTGACTTTGGAGTCAACTTCAAATCCAGATCCTGTTCAATGTTTAGTGAGGTTGGTGCCCCTGGACCTGAGGAGGAAAGCTATGATGGACCAATTAGTCCATCTGCTTCCTGTCTTCATAGCAGTGCAGAGCCTTGGCTCTAAATTGTCTCAGTTATCAACTAATGCAAATAGAGGTCTCGACTAAAGCGAATTGTCAGCCACAGATGTCAACGCACTGTAAAAGGACAACGGCACGGTTTGTCTACAGGGGGTAGGCACCCAGGTGGGAGTCAGTCACATAAACACATGCACTGTGTTTTGGAGTAAGCCACCTGGCTCCCAGCTGCTGCTTGGTGAAATGTCTACCAGCCCCGTGGGGATGTATTCAACATCCAGGGGACATCTCTACCAGGTCAAGTTGTTGGCCAGCAGTGGTTCCATAAGCTGCAGGGATCTCCATTGACCAGAGTGGACATTCAGGTACCTGTCTCACACAAAGACACCTCCAACCAGTGTCCAAACACGTGGGCTGCACACCCAGTGCAGTGCCCATGAGGTGACCCTGCCA
>WHYT01016704.1:96197-108043 GCA_009806455.1 Tetrax tetrax
CTTTTCTCCATCTCTTTTCCACACAAAGAAAATGCCATTCTGGCCTTTGGCAATGGGACCTACCTGAACGCAGCCGTGGCCCCATCCATCCCCCCCACCACACAGATGTACAAGCAGGAGCGAAACGCCAACAGAGCCGTGGCGACCCTCAGAGAGAACATCTTCGAGCACCTCCAGCCCACCAAGGTAGGAGAGGGCTGACCTGGCCCTAAGAGTTGCTTGGCCCTGTCTATACCTCGTCCACGCCCTCCGGCCCTCCTCACCTCAGCTCCCTCTTCCATCTGTGTCATTTCTGCTACGTGCAGACATCCAACCTCCCCTCCATCTCCTGGAGTCTCTGATTCACCTTCCTCTTCATGCCCTGACATATTCTTCATCCACATCAAACACAAGGCTAGACATTCCTATCCCTGACTCTGCCCTCCTGCCCATTGGTCATCATAGCTTTTCTATCATGGGTGCTACGGAGAGATGTGGTTTTTTTTAGAAGTACTGGGAACATCCATGGACTTTTCAGGAGTGTGGAAGGGGAGCCAGGACCACAGGTTTGGCTCCTCACCCTCCTGCAGGGCAGTCGCATGCCTTCCGACGAGCATTTCAGCGCCGGGGACACAGGTTCCTCCCTTGTTAGATGAGGATCCTGGAGGTGACAACATTGAGGCTTAACCGCGAAGGTCTGCTAAGATTGGCAAATGTCGTCTGAAAGGTTCTAGTCATCAGCAAATCGTTAGTACCAAAGTAATATTAAACTGAAATTATTTTAAAACAAATAACAGATGAATTTACTGATGATGGCAGTAGAAGGCATTAAATATTTTATTTTTAAATAAAAAGCAATGACCTTAATTTCTCACCCACCAGAATAATTTTCAGATTGAATTATTTTTCTGTTGAATAATTAACAGGGACCTTGATTTGCTGAACCTTCAGGTAGCAGAAGCTGTCAGTTAACAGACCCCTGAGGACTGCACGTGGGTTTTGGGCTTGGCAGACTGATCCCTTCAGGGAGCTTCCACACAGAGGTTTTTTTTAAGCTTCTTCCCTGTTCTTTTGCTGAGAAAACACCTGATTCACATCCTCCATTCTGTTTTCACAGAGCAGCAGGTTGAGAGGTGCGGAAGTGTGGTCTCAGCTCCCCTCACTGCCTTTCAGGGTATTGGTGACTGTGCTCAGCACAGGCGTGCTTTCATCAGGCCATAAACTTTGCACCCAGGAGGAGTTGCTTCTCAACAACGTTCCTCAGACCTTGGTGCAACCCAGGTGGTGGCCTGAGGTCCAGACCTTGCCCTGAGAGCTATATCCAATCCCTCTGCTGAGGCGTGAGTGCTGCTGGAGCGTGGTCCCCACTGACAATGCAAGAGAAACCGGGGAGTTGGGTCTTGACTTTGGAGTCAACTTCAAATCCAGATCCTGTTCAATGTTTAGTGAGGTTGGTGCCCCTGGACCTGAGGAGGAAAGCTATGATGGACCAATTAGTCCATCTGCTTCCTGTCTTCATAGCAGTGCAGAGCCTTGGCTCTAAATTGTCTCAGTTATCAACTAATGCAAATAGAGGTCTCGACTAAAGCGAATTGTCAGCCACAGATGTCAACGCACTGTAAAAGGACAATGGCACGGTTTGTCTACAGGGGGTAGGCACCCAGGTGGGAGTCAGTCACATAAACACATGCACTGTGTTTTGGAGTAAGCCACCTGGCTCCCAGCTGCTGCTTGGTGAAATGTCTACCAGCCCCGTGGGGATGTATTCAACATCCAGGGGACATCTCTACCAGGTCAAGTTGTTGGCCAGCAGTGGTTCCATAAGCTGCAGGGATCTCCATTGACCAGAGTGGACATTCAGGTACCTGTCTCACACAAAGACACCTCCAACCAGTGTCCAAACACGTGGGCTGCACACCCAGTGCAGTGCCCATGAGGTGACCCTGCCATGGTGCTATCACCACCTCCACCACCACCTCCACCAGAGCTAAGCTGACCTCCGGACTAGAGTTGGGGTCTTGAGCCTGGCCCTCGCTCCCTCTGCATGTGCACACACGTAGGAAGGACGCACAGTCCTAAAGCCTCAGAAGGACCAAGGTGGAGAACAACCACACCACTCACCCCATGCTGCCTCCTTTCTCTTGCAGGTGGCCGGAGAGGAGAGGCTCCTGCGGGGCTCCACTCGTCTGTCTTCAGGGACCTCCAGCCCAGCAGCTCCCTCCCGCTGGGCGGCCTCTCCGCCGCAGATGTGGCTTCTCCCCGCTCTTGCCGTGCTGAGCCTCTTCGTGCTGTGAAGCAGGGCGGGCACACACCAGGCAGAGACTCTCTTTGTGTTGGTTTCTTTACAAAACCACCAGACCAATAACTTTTTCGGGGGGAGGGAGGGAAGGATGGAGGGGATGGGAAGGAGAGGTGAACGTGTGGGCATCCCTTCCTCCTCCTCATCCGTCTGCCAATTTATTTGATTTTATACAATCAGCATTGTCGACAACCAGCTCATTCTCGGTCCTGGCCACCTTTTCTACCCCACAACTTGGTTGTTGTCTCTCCAGCTCTCTGCGGATGGGGACATAGCCATGGACAATTCCCTTGGAAAAGCTGAAGGAGACAGTTGAGCCAAGAAATGAGAGCTGCAAAGGAAATGCTTTTGCCTGCCCCAGCCAAAAGGGGAAAGACTTTCGATGGAGGAGCTGTCAGGAGGTTTCCTGAAGCTCTGACTCATGTTGGGAGGGCTCTTGACAGGTCACGTCAAGCAATGCGGATTTCAGGCTGTCTCCAAGGTTCCTCAGGACCCAAAGGGCAACCCACCTGGTTCAGAGTGAAGAAACCAGAGCTCCAGTGAGAAGGTGGTTGGTTTTGTTCACCAGAGAGGATCTTAAAGCACCTCTAGGGGGGGACCAAGTGACCATGCTGTGGACTGGTTGGCAGGAATTATCCACCCCCTTGAAACCATGGCCAGCATGCAACCAGCGTGCATCTCCAAACTGTCACCTAGCCCTTGGACTCTCCTTTTTAGAGAAACGTGTGTCATGTATTGATGGTGTTCAGGAAGAAACACGTGTGTTGCGTTTTGTTTACGGCTGGCTTTCTTCGTGTCCCAACCCTAGCACCTCTGTTCACCGGTCCTGTAAAGCATTTGGGGTAGGTATTTTTTTGTCATGTCCAATCAGAGGCCCATGTTGTCCCACTCCAAGATAACCTTTCTCCATGCAGGATGAACATGTGAGCCCATGTGCAGGACTCGATGCCAACCCAATGCAACCCATTCCCCCGTGCTACTAGTGTGTCCGCTGGTCTCGCAGAGAGGTAGAGGGTCTTCAGTCAGGAGGTTTCAGTAGTTATGCAAGGAAGATACAGGATAGAAAAGGTTTGCTAAATACCACCTTGGGACATAAATATCCAGCCAGTTTGTGGAAAGACCAAGTCATGAATCACGTCTTGGGTTGGGAGTGGATTGCTACAGTTCCCCTCCTTGAAGAGCTGGTGGAGGCAATTGCTCGCATCCAGGTTAGCATGTGAAGGACGTTGCTTTCTGCCAAGTGCTAATTACTCTGCCGAGACATGGTTTAAGTGAAAGCTGATGAGGTGAGCCACTCTACTGAGCTGCAACCAGAGCCCAGCTGGAGGCTGAGGACAATGCCTCTCTGGTCTCTCAGGGCAGAAGGAGGCAGATGCGTGACCTTGGGCTACCTGAGCATTCAGGGGTCTACCCTCGAGGAGGTGAGCTGACGGCTGCCAGTTTGAACTCTTGTTAGATCAAGCCAAGAAAGAAGATGGGAAGGAAGGGTGAGAAGGTTTCCCAGGATCAGTGCTGTGGACTGTCACAAGAGGTGCAGGAATAGCTCCATATTCTCCCCCAGTATTTAGGCCTGGGCTTTGCAGCAGCCCGTTTATTCCCTGGTTTGTGCTCCTTCAAGGAACATTTTTAGTTCCTAAGCACCTGGCTGCATAGAAAGGCTGAGCAGCAGCTGATGCAGCAAAGTCCAGGGCTTTTCATTCACATTCCCTGCAGAACACCTTCCATTGCTTTGTTGCTTCAGATTTTGCTGAGAAACTGCAGCAACTTTCCTGGATTTTGGCCAAATATGAAACCACTCTTGTTTCCAAATGAACACCTGTGGATCTGTAAAAGAGACATGCACAGAAATCCTCCTGGCTCCATCCCACTCAAATTTCTGCTCCTTGAGGTCCTCAGGGCTGTAGCACCTGGTTGTCCTAATCCACAGGAACATGCCAAGATCCATGTCTTGTGTGCAGGGGGCCAGGTCACGCTCTGAACTGAAACTTGCATGAACCCTTCACTGCCAAGAGGCTCACCCAGACCAGAAAAGCAGGCAGGGAGGTAGTGCCACAGGTAGGGAAGCCCCCCTTCACCTCCCATAGCCATGCACTGAGTTGCTGTGAACATCTCCCCTTTATCCAAGGCATGGGTGTCCTCTGAGAGACCATGGAGCCATTTGTGCACCACGACTAGCTGCAGCTCTGCAAAACTTGTGTCCTCTGAGCCACAGGTGAGAAAGGGATTCAACCCTGATGCTCAGCCCTTCAAAGGCAAGGAACTACCTCAACTTCATGAGGTCATGCTGTGAATTGCTGCCTTCCTTCAAGTCCTGTAGTCATGCTCTGCTCTTCTACACATCTGGCCCCGGCGAGCCCGACTCCACCAGCCTTTGATCTTCTTGCCTGGGCTGAGTCTCTGGGTAGGATGGGCATGCAAGTGTCAGCTGCTTTCCATGAGTACCCACTCCCACGTCTCTCGTAATGCATGGGTGGTGTTGCTGAAATGCCACTTCACCGTTTCCTTCTCTGACTGATGGCCAACAGAGACAGACTTTTTCTAGGTGGTCAGGATGACTGGCAGGCCCACTTCAGCTCTCCCTTAGTATGGTGTGAGAAACAGACATGGAGATTCCTACTCATAGACTAGAGGGGAGGGAGAAGACTTCCAGAGGTTACATAGTCCATTGGCATGTCCCACAGCAGGACCAATGGTTTGTTTACACTTTCTGGCAGATTTATCTTAAATGATTTTTAACAATTTCAATGGTAGACACCATCATCTCCCCTGGATTTTCATCTTGCTTTAAAGACTCCTTGGGATGTTAATTGTTTCCAAGCACCACAGGCCAAAGAGACCTTCGATTGTGGTGTCTTCTCAAGTCCTCAGTTTTGGGGGTCGCAGATCAACAGCTAAAAGTGCCTCGAGGCTGCAGAAGGTGACAGCCAACTACCATGGATCATATCACAGAGCCGTTGCATGAGAAGGTCAAAACCCATGGCAACAGTCTGTTGGCATCCCTGCAAAAATCGCGCAGTGAGTTAATGGAAAGAGGTGTATGCTAGAGGGGTTCCACCTTGTGCCCTTGATTGAGGAACCTCAAAGCATCAGTAGAGTTGAGGTTGCAGGTCTGAAAAAGCACTCCCTGTCCTCAGTCTTCGTCCTGCTCTGTGAGTTTCAGCACAGCGTCCTTCAAGCATTGTCCCAGGCCAGGTCCTACCCTCCTGGGGGATTCGCCGTGGTCAGGGGGTGCTTCGAAATGAAGTGAGTAAGGCACAAAGCAATGAGCCTCTCGCCCAGCAGGAAAGAGTCAAGGGGTTGGGATGTATGGTCATATTACCCAGAATTTAAAAAAATAATAATTGCCAAATCTGCATGACTTTTCCTGATCATTTCACCCTTTTTGCCAATATTTATTATCAATTCTCCCTCCAAGCACATTCACAAATCAAATTTTGCGAAAAAAGGATGGCTTTTGAGCAGCCCTTTTGGAAGCAGGATGCTCGGCTACGTTCCTACACGCTCACTAACCCATGTGTGCGCAGGCCATGTCTCTTCCCTTGTGAAAAGTCAGTAATTCTTTTTTTTTTTTAACGACATTTCATCTCCATTGAACTTTGTGACGTGAACCCTGGATCTTCATTTCTGAGCCTCTTGACTAACCACCAAAGTCATAGCAGCTGCTTGTGAAGGCAAAAGACTGAGCAAGCCAAGAGAGAGAGAGGGAGACAATTTTTTTAGGAGTTACTCCATACCTGGGGACTTTCATAAGCACAAAGAAGAGCCATGGGGGGAAAAAAAAAAAGAAAAAGAACCAGCCAAACATTCTTTAGCCACCAAACTCTATTTTTTTTGGCTGCTCAGCATCGTTCCCAGTGGTTTGTCGGCCCTGAAAGCCCGGGAAATATTGTGTACGGACACATACCACCATCGTGAAAGCCAGAGCGTGAGCAGGGAGGGAGATGTCACGGCGGGGAGTGGGTGCTGGAGCAACAACCCCATGGGTGACGCTAAATACCGCGCGTGCGCACGTCTGCGTGGTGTGCACGTAGGGGAGGACAGTTGGTACCTGCCTCTGCTACCGGGTCTAATCTGTACTTATCTCTTCTGTACATGTCAATATTCAAACATATCCATGAATAAAGCACACATGCATTTTCCTGATACCTTTGCTCCTGTCTGCCATGCTGGGCTGTTCACGCTGGTCCATCCACCCAGCTCACTGGTCCTGTGCCGTAGCTGGAAGAAATGGGGGGACGTTTTGGAGGGGGGATGGCAGAGCCGGTGGGGCTCATATACTCGGTACTCAGCTGGAAACCCATCTTTGATCTGCTGCCTACCTGCAAGGAGGATTAGTGGGTGAGAAACCAACTCTGCTGAGACACAGCCCAGCAGAGAGACATTTATGCCGCGCGGGAAGGGGACACCAACCCACACAAGCCCTGGGGCTGATTGTGCCGTGCACGGGGGCGATGCACACAAAGCTTTGGGAGCAAGGCCAGGTTGGCTGGGGCTCTGAGCAACCTGATCTGGTTGGAGATGTCCCTGCTCCTGGCAGGGGGGTTGGACTGGGTGGGCTTGAAAGGTGCCTTCCAGCCCAAACCATTCCATGATTCTGAGATTCTATAAATTTAGGGAAGACTTAGCTCAAAGCTGGTGCCAGCACAGAAGGAAGGAGGCACTGCAAGATGTAGCAGGGATGGGAATAATTGGACCCACAGTTAGCAGCACGTGGAGCCACTAATGCTGGGAGGCCAGTGCGTAACCCGGGTGGGTGGAAACAACCAGGGGCGGCTGGTGCTGCCCCATCCCGCAGGGCACAGGAGGAGGGGAGATGGAGGAGGAGAGAGCGCGGCGGTTCCCACCAGCCAGGGAGACTTCTGTTCATGCCATGAACATCTGTGAGTTATTTTTGGCAACTTAAAAAAAAATAAAAAGGAAAAACAAACCAGAAATCACAGGAAAATGGATTAAAGGCAAATTGAATGTTTTCTTCTCAATTTTGGGTGGAAAAAAATATCTAGAAAAGAAAGGTATATAAAATTTATATAAAAGTAGCGAGTGAAATTCAAGTTGGTTCCTAAAAACAAAGCAAGTTCAAGGTCAAACCCAGAAATGTTCCATCTTTTCCTCTCAAAAATCCCATTTGTTTTCATGCATGCAGCTGAGAATGTTGAGGGGGAGCGAAGCCTGAGGGTTAGGGCCACACTGAAGAGCCTCGTCAAGACCGTTTCCTTCTCCGCGCTGCGCGGGCTCTTTTGACAGCTGGGGTTTTGCCGACACAAAGAAAATTTCCTGGGAGAGTTCCAGCCAGTTGAAGCTGAAATGTGCTGTGAAAACCTTGCAGGTTTGATGTATTTTCCCTGCTTCTTGGCCGCTCGACCAAGGCCAGCACCCAAAAAGTTGGCGGGGGGCAGTCCAGGGCCAGATGGCAATGGGTTTCAGGGGAGACTTGGCCTTGAAGGATACCTCGGGACTCCCATGGTGGCAGGGTCTGTCCACGTGTTGGGACAGCCTGTGCTGATTTGGTCGATACAGGGTGAAGCACGGGGCTGGTTAGGGCATCCCTGCTCCGAGTCGTAGCACCTGGCTTCAAGCCTGGAAATCACTTTAAATTTAGGGGTGAAGAGATTTTGGAGCAGGACCATCTCTAATACCTGACCCTTACCTCTATCACATCTCCAAGTCTGGGTATGGTTTTTTGGGGCACATACAACAAAACTGAGCCCGACTCCCTCCACAGACATCCCAACTCTCCAACCACAGACATCAAACAAACATTGAAGGAAGAGGCAAGAGTGGGTGAAGTGATTTTCCCCAGTTCCCAGAGAAAAGGTCCTACAACCTCCGGAGCCCTCAGGGCAGATCCTGCAGCATCTCTGGAGATTTGGAGGAGAGACCGGCAAGCAGGACCCGGTGGGGACCAAGGGTGCCCCATCACGCTGAGACCCCAGACGCAGCACAAGCGAAATCCTGCAGCCGATGTACGACCGCTGCGAGGGGAAGTTTGAGGCGGAAACAAGAATCCACCGTCTGTTATCTCCACGCCAACGGTGCTAATGTGCTGATGGGGTGGATGCATCTCGCTGCGGTTATTAAAACATCAGCTTTCTGCGTCGAGTGCGGACACAGCGGATGGTGGCCAAAGGGAAGCGCTGCAGAATTAACTCTGATGTGAAAAGTGTTCAAAGCACTTTTTTGTTTCTTTTCTTTTTTTTTTTTTTTTTCTTTCCCCCTAAGGAGAAGTGGAAATAATTTCTGGTGGGAGCAGGGATCCCAGAGAGTGTGTCAATGGAAATACTGCCAGTCACGCTGTTGGAGGCACGTTGTGGCTGCAGACTGGAAAGCAGTGCTGAAGATAAAACAGCCAGCGAGCTGCCGGTGGGACAGACGGAGAAACATGGACAGTGGAGTTATCTCCACGCTCTGCTTTTCATTCCCCATCACAACGAGGCTTTGTGATCAGCTGTCAACAATCCAGACCTCCCCGTTAAACCTCTGCTTCCAAACCAAATTCAGGCATCAGTGTGAGGACCAGGAGATAGCAAATCCCACCCTCCCATGGCATCGCTGGCCATGGGTGGGGTGAGGTCAGAAACAGCCCCGGTCCTGAAGGCTGTGGGCTTGTGGAGCTGTGTCCCCGGCTCCTCACCAGGGTGATAAAGAGGAGCAGGTTGTTTTCCTCCCTGTTAGAGCCAGAGCAGCCAAAAGCACTTGGCACTTTTTGGCTCAGTTCCCTGCAGATGTGGCTTCTGGGAGATGCACAAAAAGGTCTGAGCAGACACCCAGGAACACAGAGAGGGGGAAGGAAGGGTCCGGTCGTGCTTCTAGCTTGGTACAGCCCTCAGGCTACTACTCACTACTGCTCTTCCATGTGGGTGGTGATAAGGCTCCAACGCGTAGTCCAAGGGTGATCAAAAGAGACTTCAGGGCCTTGGGAGGGTTGGTAATGGAATCTGGGGTGCAGGTTATCTTCTCCTCTCTCCTTCCAGTTGTGGGCAGCAGCACTGGAAGGAACAGGAGCACCCAATGAGCACATGGCTCTGTGGCTGGTGTTGTGGGTTTTGATAATGGGATGAGCTACACGGCACCAGGCTTGCTGGTGTCGGATGGGATTCACCTTTCTCAAACTGGGAGGAGAGGCTTCACACGTGAGCTAGCGGGGGTCATTGACAAAGCTTTAAACCAGGCTCAAATGGGGGAAGGGATATCAGGCTTGCCTGTGACAAGCTGTGGGATGGCTTGCCAAGGTCAGAGGGACAGGGTAATAGTGAGGGCCCTCAGCCTGTTGCTCTGAGACGTGCTGGGTACGCAGCAGGGCACCTGAAGTCTTAAGGAGATGAGTCAGGGGCTCCTGAGGCAACAGGAGCCATCAGGGAAACACCAGTGGTTATGGGGGGGGACAAACTTCTTAGCAGGGCCTGTAGCGATAGGACAAGGGCTAATGGTTTTAAACTGAAAGAGGGCAGATTTAGACTAGATATTAGGAAAAAATTATTTACGCTGAGGATGGTGGAACATTGGCCCAGGCTGCCCAGAGAGGTGGTGGATGCCCCATCCCTGGAAACATTCCAGGCCAGGTTGGCCGGGGCTCTGAGCAACCTGATCCAGTTGGAGATGTCCCTGCTCCTGGCAGGGGGAACACTGGGAGCTCAGCCCACCTCTAACCGATGGTAACACTCGGGTCCTGAAGCACCATCACCAGCCTGTAAACTCATCAGCAGGTTCCATAGGTCATCTTAAAAGATCTCCCCCTACTTACTGGTTCTTACACCTTTGAAAATGTCTCCGAGTTTTCATTCTGCCACTCCACGTTCTGCCTTGTTGGTCCTTAATTAGTTTAGAAACCAAAACCTCCATGGAGAAATACGAAAACTTCTGCAAATTCCTTTCACCAAAACGGTAAGGCATGCTAGCTGTGGAACTCTGGCTCATTTGCACACCTCTCTTTCCACCCCTCTTCCAATTAATGGGGAAAAAAAGCAAATGTTTGTGCTTCCACCAGAGCAATAGATGATTTTACTATGAAATTGTGATGCGTAACCCATCCAAGAGTTGCTCCAAACCCCACCTTTTACTTGGATAAGGAGAAAACACCCAGCCCAACCCAAAGTTCAGGCTTTCCGGAGGGTGGTTGAGTTAAATTTGTTGCTTTGTAAAGACTACAAATTGCCTCCCCTCTTTCTGTAGATGATTAAGTCTCGTGGAAAGAAAAACTGCATGGCAAATACCTCTCTGGCTCCTTACCCACCTGCGTTCATTAATGACAGGTGAGAGCAAAGAGCATCATCCTGACGTACGCGGAGCCTTGGGGGGCCTCCACGCTCTCCTCTGTTCCTTCCCTGCAAATCTCTTTTCTTTACGACAACGCAAGAGGAAAAATCAGAGCAGGGATGAAATATGGCCCCATGCCTCTACGATTTATCCCGCTGTCCAAAACGAGCTCAAACCAGCTTTAAAACCACCACCCCCTGCCCACTTCATTCTGAGTCTGGACGCACCACGCTGTGCTTTCAGGCTGGCACGCTCCGCTCGGCGGCAATTTCGGAGAATTGAGCTTCTGCAGCCACGTTTAATGCCATGGGATGAAGCAGCGCAACGGTCTTGGGAGAGGGCGGTGACCGAAACCTTCATGGCTCATCAATGCCAGGTTCAACTCTGCTTCAACTCAGCGGTGCTTAATTTCAAAGCTGAGGAGCGACATAAAAATAAATGGAGAACGACGGACTGCATCTCGGCAGGAATCTGTTTCTGGATGCTGGGTGTGCTGGACGCAGGCTTCCAAGCGGTGGGAGAGGCGAGGTCACCTCTGACTTGGCTCTCCTAGCTTCTGTGTGCATCTGAAGCTGGCACCAAGACTTGAGTTGCAAAATTATTAGCGAAACACTTTGGATGATACAGGCTCCAAGGATGTCAGATTTTTCTCTTCTGATTCAAAGGAAGGAGCGGTTTAGTGGAAAAATTAGCAGCGAGACTAAGAAAGGAAAGAGGCTGAGGTTTTCTATTTCTCTTGGGCTTATTAAGACCCCCAAATGTAGAAGCCCTGAGCTTTGGGACAGCAAGACAGTTGCCGAAGCAAATAAAAACCAACTGGATCACGACAGCAAGGACCCACGACCCCAGCGCCGAGGAGGTTGGAGCCCCGACCATCCCAGGTGACCCGCATGGAGGACGAGCTCCTTTTCCTCCACAGTGAAGACTCCGACACCTCATGAGGATGCTCCACCTTTCCACCACCCTTCAGAGACAGCCGTGGAGAAGATCAGGGACAAGAGCTTCCCAAAGACACCTTAGGGAAGATGGAGGTGAGGGTGATGGTTTGGGGGGATTGCAGGGCGGGATGTGGACACAGCAGCCTACCTCCGGTGTTTTGGTGGAGGACACGGCCCTCGGACATGCTCCCAAATTTGGTACCCGGCACAGGGTGAACGCAACCTGCTCAGGGACACATGGACACCCCGAGATCTGCCACCACCGTGGTAGAAACTCACCCTCACCAGAGCCACGAGTCTTTTCAAATATCTTGAGTTCTTTCTTCCCCCTATTTTAATAAATGAAGGGAAAAAAAAAAAAAAAAAAAAAAAAAAAA
>WHYT01016704.1:108148-127262 GCA_009806455.1 Tetrax tetrax
TTTTTTTAAAAAAAAAAAAAAAAAAAAGAAATGGACTGACATATGTTACACTCCTCTGCAACTTTTTTTTTTCCTTCTTTCTTCTGGGGAGGTTTGTGGAGTCAAGGATAAACGTAGAGGAAATGTCTAAAGAACTACAGTACCTGGAAGACGCACAAAAATAGTTGATGTGTAGTGTTAGAACTAAGTGATAAACTGAACAAAACCCAATTCTGAAGCAGAAAAAAAAAACAGCATATAGACATCATGGTAGTATTCCTAGCATGGGAAACTCATCTAATTCAAGCAGCTATCGAGAGAAAGAGCGTGAATTTGACTAAAATTGCCAACACTGCTTCCAAAAATGAGAAACACACACCTACCCCTCCCTTCCCTTGGCTCCCGCATTCCCAAATGCTCACGTGTGCGTGGTTTAAGTGGAAGATGCACAAATCTCTCTCCCAACCTGCTCTTGCAGCTTAGCTCATCCGAAACCCCAAGCCCCCTCCCTCCCCTTCCCCTGGAGCATTCCCAAATGAAGAGAAAAAGGAAAATGGGAAAAAGAGACGTCCGCAGTTCACCGCCAGTCGGATGGATGAGTTTAAAAGTCGCTCCTGGCACGGAGGCTCCGTTCTCGGCTTCCCTGTAAGCTCAGCCCTGGGAGATCCCTCTTTGGGGAGGGAAAAGGGTTTTGCAGGTTCTAACTGGGCGTCTTGCGGAGAAGAAAAAGTGGCTGCTAACACGGGAGCTGTTAAGGATGGAGAATCACCCTCGTCCCTGCGGCGCTGGACTTTCTGCAGGTCACGGGGCTGTCGTGCTTTTACGGTGCCACACCATCAAATTTTGGGACATTAGAGACTACGACTTTACGCTAATCACAGGCGTTACCCCATCACGTACAGCTTCATTTTGGCCATTTCAATACAGCACGTTTTAAGCCCAGGGAGAACGGCAGTAACTCAAAAGTTGTGTCCCACAAAACTTCTCGTATTCGACACCCACACCGTGGCAGGGTCTCCTGTCACTACTCATGCTACAACAGTCCAGAGAAAATTCTGGGCTAAAAAGAACGGAAAAAGGTGAACTAAAAAAAAAATGGAGGTTATTTGGAGATCCAACGGCACCGCTGCTTTCTAGAATAAAAGGGCTACAACGTTTCTGATTTTTTATTTTTTTTTTTTTTAAAAGCTACTCTCAAAGAATAAAAATGCTGAGAGGGCTGAGACCTTGCATGCTGAATTTCAGCCAGTAATAAACGCTTGAAAAGAGTGATTTTGGATGGAAATCACTGGCACAATCTTAATGACAGAGCCTTAAACTGCTGACTTAATCCTCCAAGTAACGACTACTTTAAGTTCATTTAGTGCCCGTCTTCAAGCGTTGGGTTTTTTCCTCTTTCATATGGAAGAGCCCTGTCTTACTTGGCTTACACATTTAAGTGAAATGCGTTCGAACACATAAAAGTCAAGTTATCCTCCCTGCTTTATACTGCAAGATATCACTACTGTAATTTGACGTTTCTTTAAAACTCTGGAAAGTTATCGGATACTCGTCATATGAAGAAGTTAAGACAAAACTCATACATCGTTTAAAATGCATCAAAAATACATTCAATATTTTTTTCTGGTTTATATACACGTTAAATCTTTCTATGTTTGCACGCTACTGTATAGTTTATGTACAAGTGCAAAATTGGTGTGTTATTTTTCATGTATTTACAGATTCTCCCATGAAATCACGTTGCTTTTTCCCCCCACCCTCACCTCCAAAAGAAAGAAACCCACAAATCCTTCACTTTTGATATTGGTCTGGTGAGAAACCACCAGCAACTCTTCTTCCCCCCATCCATTCCCACCTTTGTCTCTATTTTACCTTCAGGTTGGGATGAAACTGTTTGCAGCAGATTTATGTATGACAGTTCTCTTTTTCCCTCATCAGTATGGAGATAAGATGCAGAGCAGAGCTACATCCTAAAGGAGCCGGTTCATTTTATTTATATAAATAAGTCTCACTCCTCTATTTACAGTTTTTGGTTCTGCTAAATCTCAAAAGTTTGATCCTTTTTGCCCGTCCTTCTGATCTCTGACACCTAACTTGGTGGCTACGCCTCTGGGCATGCTCCACCATAAGCTTTTGAGACCAGACAACCCAGCTCTCTAGGGGCAGAAAAAAACATTTATATCTTTTTGTTGATGTAAAAATACATCACCCCTCCAGGCTGAAAGCCGTTCAGGAAAACCTAAGCAACAACTTTAAGCACCCGCTTAAGCGCTGTCCTGAATATCGAGACTCAAGCACAAGACCTTTCTCAATTTGGGTTGGCAGTTTTCCTCCCCAAAAAAGCGTGGGAGAAACAAGAAGACATCTCTGGACATGAGGATGTGCATCACGATGGAAAACACGTTAAGTAATAACAGGAGAGGGATTTTAGTCCAGTATAATTGCTCTAGGTCAGGTTAGCCCTATCCACATAGGAAGTTAGAAAATATTTCCAGGAGATGAATCTGTCTGAGGTAATCTGTGCATCGGCTAAACTTCTTGCCTAAACCCCTTCATTCTAAAAGACAAAGCTCAACCCTTTCCCTCCCATAATTTCTTTTCCCCAGAGGACGCTTAAGCTTCTAGTTTAGAAAGATGCATTTTATACATATACGCACACATACACACAAACACACACACACACATATATATATAAAATGCATTTTTTCCCCTCACTATTTTTTCTGCAGTCCTATTGTATTTGTTAAACGACGCATTAAATCAGAATGATAATCCACCACGGTCTTTAAATCAGGTGTCCCCCATCACCGCTGTCGGGACACGCACAGCAATTCACGTCTTTATTATGATGCCGCCACACTCCAAAGAGCTTCTTCAAAACATATGGTTAAAAAACAAAAAAAAAAAAAATCCCAAAACCGAATGGCTGATATGTGACTGATCACCAAAACGTGCACAAAAAAAAGACGCAGTTACTTGGGTTTCATTTTGGAAAAGGGTGCTACCTGGCCAGAAGATTCAAGAGCACTTTCCTTCACTCCCCTCGATTTGTGACTTCTCCGTTCCGTAAAGATTAGATGTCCTCATCAGAAACCAGCGACCTGAACGAAACCACACTGTGATTAAGCAACAATTACACGCCTTGTTTGGCACCTTCCCGTAACATCTGCCTACCAGCTTCAACGTCACCGCTTCGCCTGGCCCCGGCACCGCGCCGCATTCCAGAACCAAGGGAGACAGCGGGCACCAGCACGCGCAGCCTGACGGGTTATGTCCAACCATGAACCTCAAAACACAACCCCAACCAGTCAGAGTTACTTCAGATGGTCTGATACATTCCCCTAAATTCCAAGCCTTCTCTTTGCTGTTTGTCCCTTCCTTTCACCAACAAGCCACCTTCTTCGACATCTAAGAGAGTTCAACCCCAACGGGAGATACCAGTAACTGATCACATAGAACTCAAACCTGTGGCCAAAGCTGCTCTGCTTGCTTTTTCTTTGAAGTTTCACTTCATCCTCAAATGATCTACTGTACCCCCTGTAAGGAGATGGAGCAAATCCTACTGCTGAAGAGCAACGCCTCTAAGCCCCGGCACAGCTCAGCTCTCGTCCAGAAGAATGGCAGGAGGGAAGGGAGAGGGAAAGAGGCCAAACGGGGAGAGAAAATCAGAAGAAATATAATGTATCTGACCTGGAACACAAACTGCTTCTATTAAAAGGGCTGGTGAAACCAAAAGTTTTCTTGGGAGATATTGAAACTCTACTTTCCCTCCAGATATTTCCATCTGGCTGAGCAGTTTGTTGGTCAGGAAAATGTCATTTTCCCCTGACTGGACATGATATATTACAAAGAACACTGATTGCCTTGGGTGACTATATATATATGTGTGTAGACACATATTTAAAAGAAATATAATTATGTTCGGAAGAAATGTGTGTAGCAGTCTCCTCACTCCCTAGATCTGTTCAAGTCTAGGCACTTGTGTGTGGTGTACTCCAAGCAGGTTAAGACTATGTAAACACTGAGTCCTTCAAAAGCAACATTCAACTTCTCCAGGTATTGCACGTGGTCTGAGCAACACACGGCATCAACCTTTAAACCATCCCAGCCTTCGCGTTCCTGACGTTCTGGACCACGATGACTACGAAAATGCTATTTCTGGAAGAGAGTTCCACTTAAATAATGAGGGAATAAACATATAATATTAAATGAAAACAAAGGATGAAGATGCTTTGAAGATTAATAGTAGTGTTTATGTGTTGAGAGCTGACACCTGTAAACACTGCATCTTGTTCTTTTTGTACAGTTTGATAAATACAGGAACTACAAAGCACTTTCCATGTATAAACCTGAGTGTCATTCATATCGGACTACTGTTCTATTTACACTGACCGTGAATGGCGGCGATCGGATGTTACTGGACCTGCAATAAAATTATTTTACTTTCAACTCAAAGAAAACAAAGGAGCAATCTGAAGCCACATGTCAGTAAAACTTAAGTGGAGCAGTTGTCAAATCAAGCCAACTATCACGTAGATGAGAGAAAAAGTTGGGTTCAAGGAAGTTGTGTTTTTCTGAGTGCTTCTAGTCTCTCGTGACACAACTTAGAAATCCTTCTCCTCCTCCTAGGTATTACTTTTCCGTTTTGTTTAAAACCTTATACAGTTTCTGATGTCCATGCATCAAATACAGGTTCCTGGCTGTGCAGGGGGCTGCTGTTTCCGATTTCGTATCGCGCCCGATTTCTCTTTGTAGGCAATTGGCATCTGTTGTGAAATGTCCACCAGTGCGCTGGCCACTGCGAGACCTGGGGCAACAAAACAAAACAGTCACGGAAGAAAATAGTCACGGGAACAGATCCTTCTGCCACAGCTGAGAAAAACCCTCCAAGCCACAGAATGAATAGAATTTTTTGAGGTTTTCTTAAAAAAAGCAAACTAGAAAAGCATTTTGGCTTAAGAGATTAAACTCTAGTGGCTATTCTGAAATAAGCTTTTAAATATTGCATGTTTTATTGAAAGCTACTGCAGTAGAAAAAGCTGGAAATAAGAAGTGTGGCTGTAAAGCCCATAATATTAAAGGAAGGTGTCTTCTACACCAGTAGATGTGCGAGAATGAATCCTGAAAGCACACGTGCATGGAGGTTCGACTGCACTTCCCAGACATCCATCATCTCTGTAACCTCCCAGCACATCCACAGTCAAACAACCGTTGGCCAACCGGGCTTGAGTTGGGTAGAGCCCACAGGCAAACCACCCCATCTCAAACCCAGCTGATACTCTTCTGTTAATGCTCTGCTCACCACGCTCACCGGGCACTGGGGAAACTCACCAACCGCCCAGGAGATTGTGTCTTGGTGCCCTGCAAGCACGTTTAAGTGAGAAAGGGCTGGGAACAAGGAAAATTTAAGTTGAATGGAGAAAATGTCTTTGTCCACAGCTGCCAAGAGGAGGGCATGGATGCTTTGAAAGGACTGATGTCTCTGTACAAATGGAGCTGGGAATGAAGGGGAATATACTGGGACACAGGTTAGGCTCACAGTAGTTACTTAGGAAAGTATCTGTACCAGATCCCTCTTTTTCCCCAGCCACAAATTAAAGTGTAATCCAAGTATCAAATGTTCATCCATCAACTGAGCCAAGAAATCAAATCAACCCTCAGGTGGGGTTGCAGGGCGCAAGCTAGCTAGGTGAAAATAGCCCGAGCACGTCCTCTGCTGCCGTGAGGATACAGCAGTTACTACTGGATGAAGTCTGAAACCATAAGGGACTCTGTAAGGTTGGGGAAGGGGCACGGAGTTAATACCAACCCAGCGGAGACGAGGATATTCCTCACCTGACTGTCCTGGTGGTGGTATACCCCCAAGTCCTCGAGGCAACCTCACAAATACCGAGAGAACGGCTGCTTTGTTCCCAAAGCAGGGCTCCAGCGCGATTGGCTTCGGCACAGTCTGCAGCGAGGGGAGGAAGAGGAGAAAACAAATGTTATACGGTGTGGTACACCCTCCCTCTTCCCCCAGCGTCGTCCCTCTCCGATCGTACAAGCTTCAGGGCATGAACCATGCTTCTGCGCCTGGCAAACTTCCAGCACGTAGCTAGCAAAGTGAAAACCAACGTTAGTAACAATCAAAACCCCAGTCAGCGCAAAACCCCCACATTTACTTAATAAAAATCTAGCTATTAAAAAGTCAAGCACTGCGCAAGGTTTGTATTTCCCTGAATTCACTAACAAAGGAGCAGCTTAGCAAAACAACAGGATTGAGGTTTTTTTTTTTCCCTTCGAGCCCAGCTGCGGCGCATCACAAATATCGGCACGTCGGCCTGCTGCGATTTGGCAGCTCAACTTTCATTTCCAGAGTTTAACTCCACATGACAACCTTCACAGCACTGTACGCATTAACAGGGTGAAGAACATTTATCCCCAAACCACGCTCTGTTTCGCCATTGTTTGTTTTAAGCTGCGTTCCCCCAATTTTGTCTTTCACTTCTCTTCTTTCCCAAGGGGATGTCTTCATTTTCCAGCGGTCTTCAAGACCCATCCGGACAATGTAGGTAGCTGCTTGCTTTGGGAGCTGAAAGTGCTCCCAAAGTGCTACTGGGTGGTACTGTCCTTTTTTAAATGGAAAAGCAGAGGTTTTAGCAAAGCAGAGGACCAGTTTGTGATCCTGGGTCTGGTTCCAGGTACCTGTCGTACCCTGAGATGGACTACTCTTAACACGCATTAGTGAAGCCTGTTTACTTTGAACACAAATTATTTCCTACTTACATCACAAACACGGACATGAAATAAAGTTTTCAGATAAAATATGAATTGATAACTATGAAGATATAATGGGCAGCCAGCTTTCTCCCACCCTAGAAGAGCAGGGAATTGGATTCCTTGCTGACCCCCAGTGTCTCCCAACATCACCTTCCCGCTGCACTTCTGTAAAGATTTTATTTGAGTGATCCACAGCAAATTTCAATATGTCAGGTGAAAGACAAAATGCAACAGCACAGCCCAGAAACTAAAATATATTCTTACCAGAGCTGGGCCCTGAGCTCACACACAATTACAGGCGACCAGCGTCACTGGGAGACGGTGCAACAGTAAATGAGGATGCAAGTGCAGCTATAAGAGAGCATCTTCTTTTGTTCCACATAAGCAGAAAAAGCTGAGAAACAATATTTTACCCAACACGCTCAGTGCTTTCTGATTTCTTGTTTAGTATGGACAAATTCTACCCTGGTATTAATGAAATAATTATTGCTTTTTCCATTAGGAGGAAAGTTGTACTACCGTACTTAAATGTCCAACAGAAACTCAATACAACGCGAGGCTGAAAAAAAATGATCAGGAGTCAAACAATGCTATTAAATTACTGCTGTTCAATAAAAGAAAAAAAAAAAAAAAGATGACAGCAAGCAAAATGAAACTTAAAACTGTTTTCATATCTCATATTTACCGTAACGATTGCCACCACAATTTGTTAGGCTGTGCAAGGTAGATAAATGCACATTCTACAGACCGTAACATCGCGCGCTGCGGTCTGCCTGCTTTATGGCTGCAGATTTCTTCATCTTCTCCCCACCCCCAACAAAGGGATCAAACTCCAAATAGTGCTTTTCCCACAAAGCAACCAAGCACACCCTGGCGCTATATCCCGCGGGCGACTCGATCACCGGAGGTAATGGGGACAGCGCAGAGAAAGCAACTGCAGAAACGCAGCCACGGACTTCTGGCTGTGAGTGGGAGCACGCACCGAGGACAACGTTTATTTTTGGTTGGAGAAAGCAAAGCATCTCACTTATTCCACTGTTAACAGAACAGTTCTGCCCAATCCCAAGAGGTTGGAACGCCGTGCTCGGGTGTTACAGCCAGCACTCACGCTCATCCTCAGCGTTGAGTAGAATGAGGAGCAAAGAGCAAGTAGAGAAGTAGTTGGGGGAAGAGAAGGATGAAGGAGCAACTCAAAAAGTTAAGAAGAAATTATTTTTTCTAATCTGTTTTAATGTATTTGCTTTTAACACCTATGGGATTAATGGCCACAAAGATGATGAGAGGGCTGGAGCACCTCTCCTTTGAGCACAGGCTGAGAGTTGGGGCTGTTCAGCCTGGAGAAGAGGCGGCTCCAGGGAGACATTAGAGCGGCCTTCCGGTAGCTAAAGGGAGTCTACAAGAAAGATGGCATAGGCTTCTTCGTAAGGCCTGCTGCGATATGACAAAGCGTAATGGTTTTAAATTACAAGAAGGTAGATTCAGACTGAACATAAAGAAGAAATTTTTTACAAGAGGGTGGTGGAGCACTGGCCCAGGTTGCCCAGAGAGGCGGTGGATGCCCCATCCCTGGAAACAT
This sequence comes from Tetrax tetrax, assembly GCA_009806455.1. NCBI lineage: Eukaryota > Metazoa > Chordata > Aves > Otidiformes > Otididae > Tetrax > Tetrax tetrax. Next base: position 116,463 of record WHYT01016704.1, read on the forward strand.
TCCAGGCCAGGTTGGCCGGGGCTCTGAGCAACCTGATCTGGTTGGAGATGTCCCTGCTCCTGGCAGGGGGGTTGGACTGGGTGGGCTTTGAAGGTCCCTTCCCACCCAAACCATTCTGTGATTCTAACGAAAACGCTTCCACAACGCTTTTCCTTCCCCAAGGTAACGTGTTCACTGCAACTCTACATCAACGTGCTTCGTAATGTCACGGCGATGCTCAGCAGCACGCTCATCATCCTCCAGTCCATACCCAGAACGGAATGCTGGAAAGTACTCCTCACAGTCATCGCACCCAGCCCTTCGCTAATGCAGGTGACCCCACATGAAAGCGCACTGCTCTGCTTTAAAAGCAGTTACACCTTCAGCCCGTGCCATCACCTCTGCAAGACCTTTCCAGAGGCACTCTGCTCCAGAAACTTTCTTCTAACCTCAATTCCCACCTAAATTTATTCATCCGTCTTCCGTGCCTTAACCCTCTCCCTGGCCTTCACCCCGCTGTACATCTCAGCCCTTGTTTGGCTCATCTGAATGAGCAACGCCCTGAATTCCTTCTCCGAACACAAACACTCCTTCTCCAGCTCTCCCAACACTCCCTGTCTTCGCCGTGTCTGCTGCTCTGGACCACGGGTGATCTGAGAGGCATTTCAGGCTTTGACAGGGCCCCTGTAATGGATTCAAACCCACCCTGATTCTCCTGCACATCACAAAATGGTAAGGAATTGAGGTTCGTAATACAGCTCTCAGTCACAGAGCTGAAGGAACTTTGAGGGTAACTGACCTCATCTCTCAGTCCCAAACAGGACCTTTTCTCTTCCTCTGCCCTTTCCAACTCACAAACTCTGAGCATGCAGCTCAGAGTCCCCGTGGGCACCACTTTTCCTTTTCCACGGGATTTTTATTTTGTTCCTCAAGGTCACATGTCTTTCTCCTCTCTGCCCTCCTGATCCCACTCCGAACCATCAGGAGCTCCTACTCCAGTGTCACTGGTGCTGAAAGAGCCCCGAAGAGGCAGCCAGTGCTGTCCCTCAGCGAGTGCCAGCAGATCCCAGCCACACCGATACCTAAAATTCAGTGTTATTTCATGGAGATGAGTCTGATCCTCAATGCCACAGTGAATTTTTGATCTATCTGATGTACCAGAGAGAGCTGAGGGCAGAGGACATACCTCTGAGCCTCCTTCCTTCCCTTGTCAACTCGCTTAGAAAAGCTGAACGTTGGTAAAAAAATTGTTAAAATTTCACTGCCTGGGGAACTTTGATTCTATGAACCATGCGAAACAAGGAGGTAGACTTTCCGTAATGATGCATCCAAAATCTGTCAGGCAGTTGCAAGCTAATTTGGAAGGAACACACTAAGCACAAGATCATCTTGCTGCAGCTAATCTCAATCTTAAATCTAAAAGGGGAAAAAATGGTCTATTGTCCATCAAAACCAGCCGTTCTCCTGAGACACGCTGCAGTTAATAACAGCACAAACCAGCATGAAGAATCAAGTCCTGCAAATTTATTTTTGACAGCGCCAGTTCAGGCACCTGCTTTTTGAACTGTGACTCATACCGCATCTCATCTCCAGGAGCGCGTGCGCTCGCCGGGCCAAGAGACAAACGCGCAGCCTGATGAAATGACTCACACGCCGAGTGACGGGAATTATGAATTTGATGCAAGCAAGAGGTCAACCGAGAGTGAAGGGCACACCGTGGCCTCTGCGAGACACACAGCAACCCGGCGGTGGAGCCCGGGGACCGTATTCTGCAGCCAGGGAGGAAACACATGGGTAATTCAACCAGCAATTTAAGATTTAAGGGCTATCTTCATTGCAAGTTGACCTTGCCATGAGCCTGCTCATGTTTTGACATGAGTGTGTTTTGACTAGAGCAACCTGATCTGGTTGGAGACGTCCCTGCTCCTTGCAGGGGGGCTGGACTTGATGACCCTTGAAGATCCCTTCCAACCCAAACCATTCCATGATTCTGCGTAGGTGCTACCATGGCGCAAAGCAGCTAAGGAGAAGCTGGTTGGCTTCATCAAGTTGAATTTTCACGGGGAGTCTTAAGAAGACCTGACATCTCCTTTCCTTCCCCATCTCTGCAGCACCTCCTGCGTGGCTTCTGAACACTCCTGTTGTGGATCCAAGTTGCTTTTCTGCAAGAAGGCTTGGAGCAGACTTGGGAACCAGAGATCAGGTCATTCTAAATGCTCCTGCTTCAGTCTGACAGGTGGCTTTTAACGGTCCACTTAAAAAATCCCCCATAAAATACGCAGATCTCCAAACTTTGTAACACCTTGCATCAGACGGTTAAAACCAGCCTCTGCCAGAGACTTCCATTTAGCGTGTTTTGATAAAGCCATTGTTAAATTATAGAAGCAATTCCTTTTTACTGAAAGCTCAACGGCACAATAAAGTCGACATTATTCAAATCTATGCAAATCAGGTGCATCCCTCCGACACTCGATGACTGCTACGCGCGGCGCCCGGACAGTGGAGTCTCACACTGGGAGGGGGACGCAGCGGGGAGAGCAGAGCCCAGTGTTGGACCACCATTCCATGGAAATGTTGGGAAAAATCCCCACAACTAGGAATAATTGCAAATGTCGAAGACGTTAGCAGGAAGAGATCTATCAGGTCATCTAATGAATCTGCCTTCTCCAGCAGGATTTTCTACACAAACACGGGATTTTCCTGGACTTTGGGCTATTTTTAGGTGACCCAGGTGTGGAGTGCACCACGAGCTCCTTGGGAGACAATTTCACAGCTAAATGCCTTCCACAATCAAGCTGAACTGCGTGATGTTCAACCTAAACATTTATTTTTCTTTACTTCATCTCATTATTTCCATTTATGCTGTTTATATTCGACAAATTCTAAAGGTTAATAATCTGTCACATAAAACTAATGGCTAGAACAATAAATATTTTGTGTAATTTAAAAAACACAGCATCAATTTTATTTAGATTCTGTAATACACTGCAGGCATACTGCTTTTCAAAATGTATAAGAAAATACTGTAGAGAATTTTTTTCCTTAACAAGAAAACATATTTCTGTGGTTTGATCAAATAACACTTACATGGTTTTCAATTTCCAGTAAGGAAATTAAAATAAAGGAAAAATCTGATGATGGGGGAAGGGAAGAGGAACATTACTGAAACAGTTCAACTTTATTATTTGATTCCACTTCTTCAGATGATTGCACTCTCTAGAAAAAGGGTCAAATTCCATTTGCAAGTTTTTAAATTGTGCCATTAAAAGCTGACTGAACATTTTAAAAATAAGTTACAAGCAATTTTCTATAAAAAAAAAAATAAGTTTTAAAAAATCATATTCTCAGGGTAATATGTATGTCCTCTAAGACAGAGATGAATGAACTTTTAGCATTAATTTGCAGTAGATGAGCCTAGATTAAAAATTTATATTTACCTTGTCCCCGATATCTACCTTGGAACTGACATGGGCTGGGGAATGGATTGCTCATGACTTGGTCCCAACATTGGGCTCCTGTACGTGAGGAACTAAACAAAAACCATATCCTAGCCCTTAGATGAACAGTAACGGTCTGAAATGGAAAATACAGACACCAGCAACCTGAGTTACCATTAACTGGGAGCATACACGCAAACCGGCCTCACGGGGGCATTGAGTTTGCTCCCACACTGCTTTCTATTTTAAAATGCACCTTGTCAATTCAGCAAAACACAGACACCAGGTCTCGGTGAAAGAAAGGATTTCGCTAGGCAAGTTTGTATTTCAAAAGCAGTCACCCTGAAATGACAAAAATCTGATGTCACAGCTTTGAGCATCGCCGCTCACGTAAGCCAACGCTCGCCTGTCTTTTTCAATTCCCTGCTGATGCCCTGGGGAGGAGATGGGATGGATGGAGGGTGGCAAATCTGGGCAAAATATACACGGTCCACAGTGGATATTTATTTTGGTTTTGTATGGGTGAAGAGACAGGCCAATCCTGGTTCTTTTTGACTACTTGGTTGGCTTTTGCACTTGAAAAAGTATCAGTAGAAAAAGCATTGAAATAGGAGAGCTGGATGAAGACTGCAAACACAAGACACACAAAACAAGTACTTGGCACAAAGGAATGCAAATAGGTCCCTGATAATGTTTCTGAGAAGCTGCTGGTGTTATTGGTACTTCAATCAGAAGAGACACTTTGCACCAGAGGGGAAAAAAGAGCTTAGAAAAACCATCTCCTGTGGGAAGCTTCGCGCTCCTTCCTCTCCCTCCAGCAAACTCCTCCTTATCAGCTAAAATCAGGGTCCACGCTGCTGCAAAACTTAGGTCTTCAAATCTAAAACTAGTTAAATCTCAATTATCAGCCAAATATTCCCTAAATACAAGGCAGGCTCTCTGTTGATCTCATGATAGCTCCCTTCCAAATATTTATATTCCATACGATATTGTGAAAGCGGCAAAAGTTTCCCCCAAGTCCCTAATTTTGCAGCAGAAATCAAAACAAGGTACTCAGCACTAATTAACTGGAAACAATTCATTAGGTGAAGGTTTTATCAGGTATTTTTGTTGTTGCTTTCGCAGTAGGGATCACAGCCGGACCACATGCAATTCCAGTGCAGCTAACGCCCAGGTAACGCTCCCTTCCTACCACCGGCAACTCCGTCTGGCACGGTGCTCCTTCCAAGGGGTCAAACACTTCTCCATGGATTTGGAAGTGGGCCAGCACAGGCAGAATTAACACCAAATATAAATACAATATATGTCGCTTCTCGCCGCATGTCCCTCATCATCCCGATGCAACGGGAGGGCTCCTGCTATCCACTCGCGCGCACACGGACCGAGCCTAATGAGTGGAAATGCTTTTGCTAACGATGAGGAGACAGCTACGCGCTGACACGCTTCGAACGCCTTAGCGTTAACGCGAGGAAAAGCTCCCAGAACCAGCAAATGCTAGAAAGCCCAGAAATAATACATTAGAAATTAAATTGCCTTTCGAAAGGCAAGCGCATGTCCTGAGCGGCCCGCGTCAGACAGATGAGGCGAAATAAACCCAGCCTTTCTGGCCTGGAAGGCTGTGTGCGAGCCATCTCCAGCAACTGCCACATCAGATTAAGATTATTCAGTTTATGTTTTCCCCTCTCAATTTCATCCCCTTCTTCCAAACATCATCCTTTTTAAGGATAATGAATGACTCTCTCTTTCAGCTTTTTTATACCATCTCGGAAAAACCCCAACCTGTTCTGCTCCCCTCTCGATAGCCTGGTCATTTCTACTTTTATTTTATTTCTATTTTTATCTATCACAGCTCAAGCCTGCCATCCTTCCAAATCTGCCTGCCTGCAGGAGGACTCCCAGTCTCACCGTGGTGGCAGTGAAGTGGGTTGGGAAGGGGTCACAGAAGCCAGTCCGTCAATAAATTTGATGGACTAATGATCAAATGTGAACTAAAGTGGAAAATGAGTCACCAGAGTGACAACCAGAATAGGATAAGAGCCCTAAAAATGATCAGTTCCTCGGCCCTAAGCTGTTCTTCACTGAACTTCTCTCATTGCATGACACAGCCCAACTTAGCAGGGCTCAGAGCTCCACATAAAAATTAAGATAAAGTTGTCCTGTAGAAGCGACGGAGCTGGATGATGCTTCATTTCAAATCACTCCTCAGCGCAGCATCCCAGCGCCCCTGCAGCTTCCCCAAACCCATCGCCCTCCGGCACAGAGCTTGTGACTTCTCACCTCGTTACCGATGGTTGCAACTTCATTGCAATGGAAAAGGAATTTCACAAGGGCACCACGCAGATGCGAAATATAAGCAGTCTGAAAATATCAATCTGTGGTATCCCTTGCCCGCTCCTAAATCAGCCCACCACTTCCTCTCTGTACTTCTTGAACAGATGGGACCTTCTGGCAGCCTTTAAACCACTCAACAGCACTTTCTTTCATAACAAAGCAAACTAATTACTAGAGTGAGATGCTGTTTTCCATCAGTTTTTCTGCTGTTTTTAAGGAATCAGCCAGCTTGGTTGAGCTGATGTCTGATTAAAGATTTGCAGTGAAGCTATTTTGCCCTCAGAAGCTTAACGCAGCAGAATTAAACGCACGTCGGCATGAAGGTACAGAACATGCTAACTGAACTTCACAAGGGTTTTGCTCACCACATACTTCTCTCACTCCATGCAGGCAACTATAGATGTGGACAGCATCACATATCATCACTGGCTTCGCACGTCGGATCCCTAAACACAGCACATCAAAGGCTGCTCTACGGACCAGCCCTACTAGGCCCTCCGTTTCACAAGAGCGTGTTTCAAATCCTCTAAAAGCTTCCAAGACGATTTTTTTTTTTCCAACTTAAGGATAAATTTTTCTAATGTAACAATCTTCTTGTTGATCCTCTAGGTGTTTTGCTCAAGCTAAGCACTACATCGCTACTCCATCTACTTGTTTTTCCCAAGAATCAACAAGCCTTAGCTTCATGCCTTTACCAGCTTCAAGACACCTGGAAATCAATGTCAAAATGATAAACTTTCCAAATTCTTTCGGGAAAGCTTCTTCTAAGAATGGCTGCAGAGGGCTACAGGACTAATTAGATAACAAGACCTAAAAAAGCCTGAGTTACAGTAAGACCAGTTTAGACACTTGGATGAGTCCCAGCTGTCTAGGGATGTTAAATACTCTTAGAAAAAAATTGCGATACGCAGCATCTCCGAACGCACCAAAAGCTCCCGAGAAAAGCCAATGGATTTTGTAATAACTAAGCAAATTTAGTGGTAGATTTGTGATCCAGTGGGTATTTGTTGAGTGGGAAATAAACCAAAGCAGCTAGTTACATGTTGCCTAGCTGCAGACTGTAATATGAATAGTTTCCCTGCAGGTAAATCACTTTCTATTACTTCTAAGCACCCCAGGAAAAATACTAATTGAAAACACGGTTCTAATACCGTCCAGCTGGAAAACATTAGCTTAGGATGGAACTAACTTGACACTGGCTGCCAATTGGCCATGCACAATGGAAAAGGAAATTAATCTCTTGCAGACAAGATGTCCCATTTTCCACTTCTCCTTTGTAACCCTCCAATAAACTCGTTATTAACCAAAGGCTTTGATTCACACGGGGAAAGAAAAACATCAATGCATTTATGTTAACACGAGTCTGGATTTCTTGCATTAAAAGGAAGGGTCTCAAATTTTGACACAGCGAATGGCAAAGCAACTGGAGAACAGCTTACAGCACAACAACATAGCCACACTTCCCTCTTTTCTTGGCTAATAATTAAAGAAGACACAAAACCCAAAGAAAAATGCAGCTCTATAAATCTCTATCGTCCTATTCCGTCTTCCTGCAGCTCCCTCCTGCTAAGAGCTTTTTTTCCCATGCAGGTGCAAAATGGATGAGGGAAAAAAAACAAAGCTGATCCCATGGATGTTGAGACTGCTTTTTCACTTCTATTTAAATTCATTTCTGTGCAGCATCCAACAGGCCAGACTATCTCAGAAGGGTCATTCCCTAAGTTGTTCACAACCCACAAGCTTCCTGAGCCTCCTCTCCACGTGATTTGAACTTTGCTGAAACACTCCAGATGTTTATAGATGCTTTTATCCTCTTTCCAAATTCTCCAAGATGATTTAAAAAAACTACATAACCTTCCCCCAGAATTCAGTGACCCTCCTCGTCATGGAAAAGCATCCTTGTTCTGCACCCAGATCCTCCAGCAGATGAAGTTACCTGCTGGCACAACCGTCCACGTTCCCCGCTTGGCTTCAGGCTACGGTACAAGGTTTGTGCTGTTTGCCTGAATCAGGCTCTCTCATTTATGCTTGAAGTGCATTAAGAAACATTTGTGTGAGTTATCAGAACAGAGGGCAATTAGCAGTTGGTAACAATTTCTGGGTCTAAGAAAGGACATCTGTCCACAGTCTTACTTATTACGCTTCCTCATCCGTTCTCGAGTAACTCGAGGAGGTCAGACAAGTGAGACGTGGAAGATGACGGCAGACTCGGGAAAGCAAGGAAGCTTAGCTGCCAGGGAGAGAAAGATGAAATCCTGGCTGCGGTGCTGGCTATGGAAGCACTTTGAAAGAGAAGAGTTCAACATTCCTGTAATCAAAGAAGAAACCGAGGCAAAAAAAGAAAAAAGCAGAGAGGTATGGAGGAGAAATTGACGAGCAAAGCACAAATAAAAAAAGAAAAAGCACTGCCAGCTGAACACGAGGAGAAATAACACAGTAATCAGAACATAAGAGAGCCAAAGTTTAACACCTCCTCTGTGGTTTATGAGTGTAGTAGACAAATTTGTCAGAGATCACAAGGTTCAGGACAGCTTTGTTCTGGTCTGATCCTACAGAAGAGGTGCACTTACTTCCAGAAAATGGGAACAGGAGAAGGGAAGAGCCCCGAGACAGACAGACTGTAACCCAAAAACATCAGCAGCCAGGCTACAGCCTCACAAATCCTCCTCCAGCCCGATGGGAACATCCATACATATCCCATGGCTTCTTCGATGAAGCAAATGAAAGAGAGCTCGTTCCAATTTGCAGAGTGACAATCCAATTTTACAAGCATGTATTTCAAAATCTTTGCGAGCTATTAGCAGCTAATGACTCCCAGTGCCTACCATCCTCATAATGAAAGTACAGAAACTGTAAAAACTCAGAAAAACTGAATTATTTTGAGTCAAACGAAAGCCAGTGGGGAGAACCACCACTCAGAGCCTCCAAGGAGTGGTCCCAAAGACAGGTAGGCTTAGCTGCCCAGTCACTCATCACCCCAAATTACTGGGTGCCTTTGCAAATTTGACTTTATTTTCAGTACACTCCAAGGCTCCCCTCTGCAAAAAAGTGACGATAATCCCTGATTTCAGGCAAAAGTAACAATTAATTAATGAAGCACTCAAATGTGGGGCAATCACAGGAATCATTCAAGCTTGGGACAAAAGGTTTGGACGGAACACAGTAAACAACTTGGTGCAAGACAATGATTCCTCCACACTCCTCTTTGCCCATCACAAGATGTATTTGAACACATATTTATAATCAGAAATATGTTCGTACCATTACAGTACACAGACACAATTATATTCCTGTTTGCTTTCAGATATGGCAGAAAAATGGTTTCTATTTGCAGCACCTATAGCTATTTTCAGCCAAATGTTCTACCATGAAAAGCTGCATTCTTCTCTGTTACAAGATATAAAAACTAACAAGGCAAACACAAGATCTCGTACCCTACAAACTGTAACTTTTATCTAAACCAGCCCAAAAGTTGTAAATGCATACTTGAAGGGATAAAAGCCAATTAAAACGATATCTGTTGGCCCTCCCGGCCTTAGGGTTTCTTGCAGGTATATAACAAACAGAGGATTTGGAATTACGGTGTTAATCACAGTTGAAAACAAGCATCCGTGATGAATTGCGGTAAGGACCGTCCTCAAGCACCAGCTCTCACCTTTATGCTTCCCCCAATGAGATCTGGCGGCTCTTCATCTGTTTCTAAGGCAACGTTGATGGAGGCGAAGGGGCGACTGGCCATCTGTTGCATCTCACGGAGTAGTTGCTAATTTAATAAACAGAAAAATATTATTATCGTTGTGTTCCAACTCAAAGATGGGAAAAAAAAAAACATTTATGAGAGGTTTTATCCAATAGAAAGGGATCTAAATGAATATGGAAAAATAACCTCCTGGTGTTTTAACAGGCTTAATGGTATCGACAGATAATTTTAAATATTCACATTACTACAGCTTAACAAGTTATTGCAAATAAAGCTGCACCGCACAGTCCCAGCCTGACTCCTGTGTGAGGTAAAACGCATCTGCTTAAGTCTTCAGAAAGCAGTTATTTACTTTTTAAGCTATGATACCCTAGTTGTTTGTCATCACCTGTCCGGGGCGTGAGAGGACTCCATAGGATTTGTGGGAACCATTTGAAAATCAAGCTAGCAGCAGTACGTAACTACCCGAAGAAGGAATTTGAGATTTTTTATAACAGCACTAGCAAAATGCTGGCAGGCATCTATTGAATAATCATCTTTTTTATTGTTTGGTTCCTTTCTGAACGCAGCAAATGTATCAAGTGGCAAGTATGTCCTTGTTGCAATACTTTTTTAAAACAGAAAACATTTTCCTGGGTAAATCTCTGCAAGCCTTCCTGCCACAAGACATCTTTTTATCGTACTCTTTAAACGTTACGACACAGCTCCCTTTTTTAACACACCAAAAGACAGTTCCCATATAGCTGGGCTGGAAAGATCATTTCAGTTTTAGCTGAGCTGTGGACACGCTTCTTTTTGGCTTCAGCGCCGAATCTTGAACGCTAACGGCAAGCTACGCAACCTGGAAGTGGATCAAAAGCCGTAACCCTCAGTGCAGTGGGTCCAACGTGACTCAGTGCCTCTATTTAATAAGGGAAAGGGCATCCACTTTGTATGACATGTAAAAAAATCCCTAAACCACTTGTATGCTGCTACACACATTTAGCATGACTACTCACTGCAGCTATACTGGTCATACTCCTATTTTTACGCAAGACTGAGCCACCACCCAGTGCCCTCTATACCTCCCACCATCACCACCCGCGTCCGCCCTTTTAATTCCGGGCAATTTGACACTCCAAGCCCTAACTGCTCATTTACAGCACTCAAAAAGGGGTAAAAAACCCACCACAAAACGCACCGTGCCCCAGATAACCCGCAGCCAGCAGAGCAGAGGGGGACACAAGGAAGATGCTGCTATCCAGCGCGCAACTCGTTTGGACAAAACTAGCTTCAACTCACAAACTTTCTGTGGTCTTTTTTTTTTTGTCAAAGCATCTTTTAGTTTTAGAGGTTTTTTTTTTTTTTTTTTTT
>WHYT01016704.1:150790-161792 GCA_009806455.1 Tetrax tetrax
TTTTTTTTTTTTTTTTTTTTTTTTTTTTTTTTTTTTTTAAGATATTCAAGAAATGGGCACTTGCACAGAATTTCAGCACTGTAAAACCAGAATTCTCTCGATCAACTACTACATATTAATAAAACATCCTCAAACAGAACAGTTATGAAGTGCCTGCAGCTGCCAAGAGCTTCATCCCAGCAGAACAGCTGAGAGGAAAATCTGTGGGTATGGGCAGACTGCACCCAAAAATCCAAAAGCAGGGGAGAAACATCTCACTCCTCAGGAAAAGAGATCTGGTCTCGAATGATGACCTACACACACATATAGAAAGGGCACATGGACTCACTTGAATAAAGTCTGGCTTCTCCCATTTTGCATACAAGTAAACAGATTGCACAAGACAAAGCTCCTAAAAATAATCCCAGGAGCACCCCAGTCTAACCTCTGCTGTATTTGTACGTTATACAGGGCTCTGCCTTCCACGGTTTTAGTGCTTACCACAGCAAGAAACCCCCAGGAATGGGCGGTCATCTGCCTTGTGGCACACAGGACTTGCTTCTCTACAAACACAGCTCTATTATGTGTGTCTGCATTTGTGCTTAAAAATGAGAAATAAGGGCACATTCTGTATGCTACCGAGCGACAACACGTGGGCCATCCTGTCTCGGTCACCCTGAGTGCTTTGGGTGCAACATCAAATTAGATTCAGTTGAGAAGTAGGAAAAAACAAAGGGGTGGAAAAAAAAAAATAATCGCCAAATGCATCAGGGATAAACAAGCAGGAACCGTATTTTGGGGGCTGTAAAGCACATGCTGCAAACAATAAAAAGTTGGGAAGAGGAGAAAGCTCTAGCACTGCAAGTTGTCTTTTTAAGTAGCACACTAGAGCTTTCCAAATCATGGGTGGTTCTCCCACCTTTCTTTTACGCTACTACGTTCCCATGAATAAACAAAAAAACAACCCCAAAACATTTAGATAAGCTTTTAATCTGAAAAAGGAGATTAACCAATTTCTTTTTTAACAGATTAAAGCGGGAGTTAATGGGGTTCAGAGCTTCAGTGCAGAAACCTCCTCTCTCAAAACATGCAAAGAATCTCCTAATTTGCGGTGGGTTTGTATTTATGCTGTCTAGAACCCAAGTTCAGGGATCGTAGGACATTCATCCCTGTTTTTTTTTGTTCTTCACAGAAACTGCAGCATCAGGATACTAAAATAAAATCGTTTGTCACTGAAACTGTAATCGAAAGTACACTATTATAAATCCCTAAACAGAAGCATTTATGGATTAGTGGAGCTTATCCTCAACTGAAGGTTAATGGTATGCATATGTGAATAAATACAAGAGAGAAGAACTATAAAAAAGTCATTTAAGAGATAGCATTCGATTTTGTCATTTTAACCTCTCTTCGTCGCGATGCCCAGCAACTTTGTTTAATCTTCCAAACCACAGCTGCCACCAGGAGCAAAGACAGGAAACAACTGTAAAGGGAAAAAAAATAAATTATTATCCCTGTTCATAACATAATAGCGGCTGAAAAACTCTAGCAAATCAAAAAAACTAGACTAAAAGTTCATATAATACTTAGAGTTACTTTGATGAAAGATAATAGAGCAGTGCAGAGTGTTTTGTACAGCTCAGTGCTCACGACACCCGGTGAGGAAGGATGTACATCTATTTTCAGAGAAAACTGTTGTTCCAAAGTTACTTATTTGACCTCCTTATAAAACATCCTCCAGTTTTCACCAGGAAATCAGAACAGTAAGGCTGAGAGATTTAAGCAAATTGAAAACGCCAGTATTGAATATCTTTGGTGGTATTAAAAAGTGAAAGGATAACCCAAAAGAGAAAAGTCTTGAAAGAAGGAGAAAATAATTGCTATTTTGTTTTCCTTTTCCAAATCACAAAAATAAGATAAAGTGTATAGTAGGTAGATTCTTTTTAACTGGCTGTTGCAGAACTACAGGCATTTCTTGATTTCCCCAAATCTATACTGCTTTTCTTAAATCTAAAGAGGAGAAAAGGATGAATAAATTTATCAACTTCTAGGGAAAATACAAAGAAGTAGATATAACAAAAAGCAGTTATAATAAGAAGAATAATAAAAGCCGACTTTATTGGCAGTTATGATCTTATCACAACGAATACTTAACGAGGAACTTCAAGGCACACGAGCTTTCCAAGATGAAAATTTCTCCTTTTGTATATCTGAACCCCAGTCAACCCCTCTCTTCTCAAGTACTGCACTGATGGTAAGAAAAAACGTCTCCAAACCTCCTTCCCCACGCTAGAGCGTATATTTAGAGTGCTTAAAGAAAGATTAACCAGCACAGATGACTTCCTAAAGCACATTATTCATGCCGAACGCTGTGCTCTGTATGTCTGCCCGGGGATTTCTGCCAAAGGAGGAACCGGCGTGGCCCCCTCCCTGCCTCTGGGCACAGCTCCTTTCTCGCCGTTCCGGGGCTCCCAACGGAGACCCACAGCCGCGCAGGAAAGACTATGGTAGGAGAAAGACCACAACAGCTCGATACTCCCTGCCTTCAAAAGCAAACTCAGCTCTGCTTCCAAAAATTGATCCTTTTTGCAGAGGCCCAGTCGGCCACCCAGAGGGAAGCCAGAGGGTGAGGGCCGCAAGGCCCAGAAGGCTTGCGTCTCCCCCTCTGCCCCCACTTCCACTTCTTCATGTCTTCCTTTTTTTTTTTTCATTTTTCCCCTTCTTAAATACATTATCGCAGAGGCATTATCAGGGAACATTCTGCTACCAATTGGCTTGGCCCTGACCAGCAGCGGGTCTGCCCTGGGCCCGGCCGAGTCCACCAGACAAAGGGGAAACTTCTAGAAGCTTCTTGCAGAAGCTGCCACCGCAGCCCCCCTTCCCTAAACAAAACCAGAACATCCCCAAACCTCCCATTTCCAAACGCTGTCGCTTCCGCTGTGCTCTCCCACCCAACTCCATGACCCCAATGATGACTTCTTCTACTTGAATGCTGACCACAAAAACAAAGCTCATGATGATGGATGGCATCCCATCCCACCAGCTTCCTGCTGTCCCCTCTCTTCATAAACGCCGTGCCGTTTGCCTCACACGAACTGCGAAGGACAGCACATCTCCTCCTCCTCTATTTTTCAGGCTGAGATATGCACAGAATTATGTTTTACTATCCTATAGTACAAGATATTAAAAAAATCGGCAACTTCAGCAGTAAAACGTCTGCACGGCTTTTAAAGACTCCTACAGTGTCTCCTTCTTTATAAATTTAAGCAGGATCACAGAGAGATTTGTTTGGCCTTTTTCATTTTAAGAGGAATGCATTCCAAATCACTTCCCCCACATTTTCTCTAAATATTAAAATCTGACATTATTTCGCTGTAAAAGCCCAGCCATTTTTTTTTCTGCAAACACAAACAGTTTCGATAAGCACTTTTAATAGCTATTTTCTTTTCCTTTTTGAGAGGTACTGGATTACTACTGACTTCTGCAATAAAAAACAATGTGCCCCCATTAACTAGTAAAGCATACGCATTAAATCTTTAATTGCTATTTTGGTAAAGAAGCTAATGTGTGTTATTGACGACTGAGGATTTCACACCTTCAGCTTTCCCTTTCCTTCCTGAAGCTCCCTGCCACTGTATTAAGCACAACAGCTGGAAACAATATTTCCTCTCCTGAACAAGGTCATGTTTGGACTAGATGGATTTTCACTTTTGCCACACCTGAAGAGGCACAAGTGAACGACTGACCAGCAAAATTTTTGAGTGCCCACATTTATCTTGGGACTCCTCTTAGCTCCCCACGGCGTGAATGCCAATGGCCTGGATAAGCTTTTTTCCTCCTTTAGGCTTCCTTTTCCTCAAAGAAACCTAAATTTTTTCTAAGATGCAATATTTGCTTTATCTCCAAGGTCCAAAGCGGACAGTGCTCCCTGAAGAGCAAAAATCTAAAATGTGTCCATGAAAAACCAGCACAGCTAGCACCATGAGCTGAATCTTTGGTCTGCTTTCTTTTCAGCAACATTTTACCATCAATGTACAAATTAAAGGTGGAAATAAAACAAAATCTTCAACGCAGCAGGCAAAACTGTTCCTGGCTCCACATTTAATTTGACCATGAAAACAAGTATATTCCAAACATCTGCAGGAGTCCCCAGCACAGGCTGCCAAAGCGCAACGCCTGCCAGGCGATCGCATTCACGTCATCACTCCAGCGAGAAGTTTCATCTCCAGAGAAAGCATTTTAGAGTCAGCTTACGGGCAACATCTACTGCCGTGTCTTATCCGAAGCTAACTGCTCCTGGGGAAAGCAGGTGGAAGTCCAAAGGGCAGAGGAAAAAGGCCAGATGCTTCATCAATCTCCAGCATTTCTGTGTTATAAAGACACATTTAGGGAAATTGACCTTCAGGAGGAAGTTCTCAAGAGGTCAAGCATACAGATGAAGCTGCTTTGTGCCGTGCATAACCAGCAAAGTGTGTGAGATCTCCACCTTTTCGTAGGTGACCCTTACAAGATGTCTGTGCTCCATTCACACGTATCTTTCAGAGAGCATCAGGAACATACACACCGAACTGAGGACACACTTCAAAACACGCTAACTCCTGCGAGCATGGCTCCTTAGGAAAAATGCCACCTCAATGAGTTGTAAACGTCAGATATGGACTTATTGTGTTCAAACTGACCAAAACCAAGATCTCCCTACATATTCATTTACTACCTTGGAGAAGAAATCTAGAGTGGAGAACTAAGAGGATCACCTTTATTCATATATTAAACCCAAAACGCAATGTTGCACAAGCTTGTACGTGCCAGAGTCTTTCACGGCTTTCTTTCCTGCCTCACTTCTGGCACCACAGCCAAGACTTTCCGAAGAAAGCACAGAGATAAATTAACAATTAAAAACTAATAAAAACTCTAAAACGCTCACCACAGTACCCTGTATTTCAGAGGAACGGCACCATACATCTTTGTACTGTCACAAGGAGGCAGCAAATACCCACAAAAGCTATAAAATCACTAAGGAAATCTATTTTCCCCCTTGCACTACCTCCCCTTGGCAGCAC
Source organism: Tetrax tetrax (assembly GCA_009806455.1). Lineage (NCBI taxonomy): Eukaryota > Metazoa > Chordata > Aves > Otidiformes > Otididae > Tetrax > Tetrax tetrax. Next base: position 155,830 of record WHYT01016704.1, read on the forward strand.
TCAGGAGGAATAAAAGGCAGTGCCTACATGCTAGGCTGCAGTTCATCACTTGCTGGAAGAGCCCCAGGGGTAGAGTGAAGTCAAGATCTATCTGCTGGGTTTACTCAGCCTAAACCATCCTGAAATAAGTTAAAAAGACCTGTCTTCACGTCAGTGGCTTTTAAAGAAGCTTTTTTTCCTCATACCTTCTCTTGGAAAGCAACTGTGCAAACATGGAAGCAGCGGAAAGAAACAGCTGCGTGGAATGAGAGCCGTGTTGGAAAATGATTTGGAGTGAAAGTCTACGGTTGGCAGAGTCCTGGCCAAATGTCTTGCTCTGCCAGCTACAAATATCCACCCATTTCCAAATGGCTTTAAAAATAAACCTTTGCTGCAGGACTTGCTTCACCTTCTCCTTCTGTTTCTTTCTCTTCCAAAAATAATAGCCCACCAAGAGCCTTCTTCATCCCTGAAATCCACTGTTCATTCAAGTCTTCCCTCTATGCTTCTTCCCATCTCAAACAACGCTTTTGTATCGTTTCTCCTCATCAGTCTCTTGGAAAAGAAGGTAAAGGGGACAGAAATGTTCTCGGGCTCGTAACATGCCAGCATGGTCTGCACGCAGTCCTGCAAATGTCACTACAGGCAAAGCAGCACATCCAGTAGCCATACTGGAACTATCAGCTGTTGGATTTCCACTTTCCTAAGGCCAGTGATGAGTCCAGTTTGAGAGCGCTTCAACTTTTCCAACAGAAAAAGAGCAAACCAGAAAATTCAGATGTGAAATCAGACTGGAAGGAAAAAGAGCCACCTGGAGACATCCAACACCCCTGGAGAGTTTATCATCCTGTGGAAATTTGAACATCACTCCTCATCTGGGTCAGGTTCTACCAGATGCAGCTTCCATCGGCCTACACAAGTTATAAAAGTTTCTGCTTACGCAGCACCAATATTGCAATAGAGGGAGAAGTAACATTTACATTTTATGGACAATATTCTATTTGATAAATAGCTTAATTAAGCAATTCTTAATTATTTATTAGATTATTTAAGTACAATAAATCAGCAACATGGTTATAAGTAATCTCCCCTCAGTTGCCCTCAAGACGCGCATTAATCGTTAATTGATAAGCCTTCAGCGCTCTTTGTATTCCCACGTTGACACAAAAATCTGAACTTAACACCCTGTCTGGTTTTATCCTGTGCTCCAAGCTCCTTTTCATAGCAGAGAGAACATTCTCTCCACTCCAGGTATCCTTAAAGCTCTTCAAACAACTACACTTAAATTTTTAAATGGCTGGAAAACTTCATCAGCACTTGGATACGACGCATTCTCATAAGGAAAGAAGAAAATCCATCTGGCTTATTAGGGTCCAATTATTAAACTCTCCTGCAATGTTTATCAACATCAGAATTGCTAATAAAAAAGGCAGTTTGAAATGCCAAAAATATACAGCAGCCTCCGTACTAATATGCTTTAACATATATAGGTCACTCCATAATTTCAGAAAGCACTGCAATGATTGCTAGAAACACATCCCAAATTATTTTGATGAATTGGCAGCTATATAAGTGCTATTTAAAAGCAAATTTTAATATGCTGGAGAGTTACAGAACACATTTTTAAGTACCCGGTGCATTAAAACTCGAAATCATTGGAACGAGTACATAATGCACATGGTTCCACAGTTGGCTTTTGCCAAACAACTATCTGCAGCCGACAACAAACAGATCTGATCTACGGATTAACGACCTTATCTTCCCTCTAAAGATGGCACCAAGGTTTAACAAGCCGCAACCCACCTTATTTGTGGCAGGTGATGTTATTTTTCTTTTCTATCTGTTTTAAAAATCTACTTATTTGCTAGCACAACCAATCTGACGCCCTGTAAAACCGTGGCAGCTTCCATCAACACAAGATCAGTCTAACTAGAAGTTTGAGGTCTTTTGGGAAAGTAGGTATTAATATATTTGTCTGGTTTTCTGCTCGTTTGGGGTTTTTAATTTGGTTTTGTTTTGCTTTTTAGGGTTCAGATTTGCAAGTCCTTCTATGATATCATGAAGAATCTAACATCAAATAAAGGGAAAAAGTCATCTTGCAGGTCTAGAAGACGGAGCTTCAAGTACATACGGCAAAAATCACAGGACACGTGCTGAAACTGGAGTGGAAATCAGTGTTATTTTGACCTGTGCTTTGAAGGTTTTTCCCTCCTACTGTTTTCAGGCATGAGAACAAGCTACTCTGAAGGCAGGGAAGTCTGAGCAGGCTGTAGCTATGATCGGGATCGGGAACCAAGCATGGCGTTGGCCTTGTAGACTCCTTCCATTCTCTTCTCTTCCACAGTCTCTGCACTAACCCAGTCAACTCATCAACTCAACTCCTCAGAAACCCGAATGAACACAGGTTGCCCAGAGAGGTGGTGGATGCCCCATCCCTGGAAATGTTCAAGGCCAGGCTGGATGAGGCTCTGAGCAACCTCATCTGGTTGGAGATGTCCCTGCTCCTTGCAGGGGGGTTGGACTAGCTGACCTTTGAAGGTCCCTTCCAACTCTGATCATTCTATGATTCTATGAATTACAGCCAGTAGTCCGTGGAGAGCTAAGTGGCTCACCCTGAAGTGGACACCTCTAGTAACTGAACTTTGGTGTCCATCACCTGCACCGACTAGAAGAGCAGCTTTGACACAACACACACAAAAACCTAAATGAAGGTGTCGAAACTATAAATGGAATCCCACTCAATAAAGGTTTAAAAATCCCAAACCACAACATCGTCACAAGAGACTTGAGAGGCCAAAAACATAAATCAGCACAGATAATGATGGGACTAATTAACAGAGGAGAGACCAAACAGTCTAATTGCTCTGGTCTGTGTGTGACCATTGTGGAGGACAAAGTAAAAAGTGATGAGGACAACATGGAAAGAAGTCAGTCCTCGATGCTGAACTGTTAAATTTCTTCATCTTGCCAGACATAATGCGAAGATATTCCCAAGCTCTTCCTTTTCCTCAAAAAGAAAACTCATTCAGATGGTATTTAGGCACATAGTTATAGAAACGCCATTTCTGCTGCAGTGAGAAATTATTTAATAAGCACAATTCCAGATTTGAATTACTGCAACTGGCCATTCCCACTTAATGAAAACACCGGGCAAATGTTTACAGCCAGGAAAAACAATATACAGCATATTAAACCATCTGCCTGACTGTTTTATGGAGACAAACATCACTTCCTCTGAAGTTTTTCTGAGGAACAAGTCCAATTATTTGCACCAAAATAAAATTACACTACCTGATATTCAGACCTTAGGAGACGCAAACGAGGTTTCACGTGCCACCACAGAAACAAAAAACTTGCAACTTTTGTTCCATTCATGAAATACACCCATTTCTTTAATAATCATTGCAAGACTAAGATGGGACTAAAGAGACTCAGTGGTGAACACCCCTAAAAGAACTTTTCAAGGGCAGATATGAAAGATGAGACCGACAGCAGCCAAGAAATGAGGTGAACTGTGCATATGAGGACACAGAACAGAAATGTCGTATTAGACATCAGAGGTCTACGGTAAACCAACGTAACAAAGCTCCGGATGAAATCATAGAATAGAATCACAGAATGGTTTGGGTGAGAAAGGACCTTTCAAGCCCACCCAGTCCAACCCCCCTGCCAGGAGCAGGGACATCTCCATCCAGATCAGGTTGCTCAGAGTCCTGGTCAACCTGGCCTGGAATGTTTCCAGGGATGGGGCACCCACCACCTCTCTGGGCAACCTGGGACAGTGTGCCACCACCCTCAGCGTAAAAAATTTCTTCCTTATGTCTGATCTAACTCTACCTTCTTTTATTTTAAAATCATTACCCTTTGTCCTATTGCAACAGGCCCTGCTAAAAAGTCTGTCCCATTCTTTCTTATCAGTCCTCTTTAGGTACTGGAAAGGCTGCAATGAGGTTCCCCCAAGCCTTCTCTCCTCCAGGCTGAAGATGATGATATTTAACAAAACCCCAGAAAAAAAACAATTATACCCATTCACACTCTCACAAATGTCAAATGTACTGGCTAGCTGGTCCCACACGGAGTACAAGGGATGCTGGCCGTCAGGTCCTCGTCACATCTGCTGGCTTCTTTCCAGGAGACAGAAAACCTGGTTTATAGGGTTTACAGGTCTTTTATACCCCACAGGGCTCAACAGCTTCTTTGGCAGGACCCTTTGGCTTTGTTCACTTCACAAAGTGAAGCCTTTAGACAAGCCTGTTGGTCAACACCTCCATCTCCTCATTTTGAGTTTCTTAGGGCTTCTATGCTAGAAAAAGGAACGGCAGCAGTGACGTGCTGTGACATTGCTGTCACTCTCATAGTTTTGGAACAAGAGGTCTTCTCCTGACAAGTTGTAGGGTTACGAGCATGATCCTCAACTTCTTTACAGCCAGCTGTGTTAGAATACAAGCCATGCTTTCAGCTCCTGTTCTGCTACTTCTTGTGGTGCTGACACATCCTGCTTAATACTCCTCTTACAAATCTCTACAGAACTGGCCAATAAAGAAGTACACCAGAAATACAGATGCACTTTTTTTTTTTTTTAATAAAAGGAATAAAAAGGATCATTGATGAGCAATATGAGCTTAGAAGGCCAAATATCCAAAATAACAAATATTTTCACATCTTCTGTATGTAAAAGTACACTGGTGAGAAATACATAGTATAGATAGGTGTGGTAGCACACAGATTTTTTTTGGAAGACAAGGAAGCACAGAGACTAATAAAAATGTTTACTAGAGACTGTCAAAATAGCTCAAACTATCAGCAAGATCTGTAAATGAAGAGCTGTCTTACAAAAAGCAGAGAGGAGGAAACGCAAAAACCAGTTGGCTTGCAAGGAATTTAGCTCTGCAAAGGTTAACAGTGGTTAGAATATCATTTCTCCTGCGGCTCCAATTACAATGCAGTATTAATGACCCCGTAACTTCACCGTTCTACCCAACCTTTATCCACTGACATTTTCTTAGCTTAAAATAAAATGTTAACGTGCTGCAAAATAACACGATGGTAACACAGCCACACACCTGACTTCCTGCTGAACACCAGCTCCAGAAGGAGCTCCAAGAGTCTAACAGCACCTCCAGATGTGAGGCACGCCGGTGCCCACCCACAGCAGCCTGGTTCTTAAATTAAATGGAACTAAGATCTAGCAGTCATGTTTCATCACTGTCTGATGTTGTTCTCCGTAACGTTGCGTGCCACACAGAGTCCGTCCAGTCGGTGCCTGGGATTCTCCACAGATCAAGCAGTGCTGGAGTCTGACAATCCAGCTTGCACTCCAGTGCCCACTGGTGGGACCAAATTGACTTAATAATTGGATGGAGAGCAGCCCTGAGGAAAAGGACTTGGGAGTGCTGGTGGACGAGAAGCTCAACGTGAGCCGGCAATGTGCTCTTGCGGCCCAGAAGGCCAACGGCATCCTGGGCTGCATCAAGAGGAGCGTGGCCAGCAGGTCGAGGGAGGGGATTCTGACCCTCTACTCTGCCCTCGTGAGACCCCACCTGCAGCGCTGCGTCCAGTTCTGGAGTCCCCAACATCAGAAGGACATGGACCAGTTGGAGAGGGTGCAGAGGAGGCCCTGCAGATGCTGAGAGGGCTGGAGCAGCTCTGCTGTGAGGCCAGGCTGGGAGAGCTGGGGCTGTTCAGCCTGGAGAAGAGGAGGCTCCGGGGAGAGCTGAGAGCAGCTCCCAGTGCCCAAAGGGGGCTGCAGGAAAAGTGGGGAGGGACTCTTCAGCAGGGCCTGGTGTGACAGGATAAGGAGCAATGGTTTTAAATTAGAGGGAGGTAGATTTAGATTGGATATTAGGAAAAAAATTTTCACAATGAGAGTTGTAGAACACTGTCCCAGGTTGCCCAGAGAGGTGGTGGATGCCCCATCCCTGGAAACATTCCAGGCCAGGTTGGCCGGGGCTCTGAGCAACCTGATCTGGTTGGAGATGTCCCTG
>WHYT01016704.1:161812-173539 GCA_009806455.1 Tetrax tetrax
AAAAAAAAAAAAAAAAAAAAACCAGACGGAAGAAGCGAAGGGGAAAGTGGGAGGTGGTTGGAGGCAAAAGGCAAGATGAGGGAGCCTGGTGAAAAATAACAAAGCGGAGGGGAGGGAAGCCAAGAGCAAGGCAACTTGTGAGCTGTGAGGAACCAGAAGTTCATTCCAGGTACCTCCTATTTCCTCCGACTATCAATCTCGGCACCACAGCAGGATGTTAACTCTTTCATGAAGTAACCGACTTAATTTCAAAACTAAACTGAGATCTGCGCTTACAAAAGCTTTCCATAGATATTAAATTCACTTACGGCATCATTTGTTGTTTTGTTTTTTTTTTTTCCCTTAATAAACTGCATGTTATGGTATCATTAGCATAAATATAAATCTCTCCTCCCAGTAAGTCACATCCCAAAAATCACAAATATTTGCAAAATGAGTTATTCCTTGGATTTCTGTTGCTCTAGAACACCTTTATTGCCATTGTTGCTTTAAATATCCATTGCTACTTGGTACAGAAGCTGACCAAAACAGTTTTCCTATAAATATATGGAAACACTCTTAAGCTGAAAGCTCCTTTACAGCGCAGAACTTCTGTTTCGCTGGAAAGCGAATGCGAAACCTGCAGACCAGATGCTCGTGACCTCAATATCACCGCCTACGAAAGGCAAGAAAACACAGAGTTTCTTGCTGATTTTTCCTTTATAAAGCGCTTCCTAACAGCTTTCTGATTAGAAAAAGAGAGTGAGTGTGATTTCACTTTTTATTTTAAAACTCAGCGCATGGTAACAGAGGTGGTTATATATACGCACAACTACTTTAGCATTTTTTTAAGGCTTTTCGTACTAAAATATCACCTCCCAGAATACAAACACCTAATATATCCAGTATATAGAAACAACACGATCTGAGAATAACTATGATGCTGACTATAAAATACACTTTTCAAAACAAAGACCTTATTATGTATCAACAGCTTATATTTAAAAATCTTCTTGTAGAAAAAGAAAATTAAAAGCACAACGAAATCATTGACGGGCCAATCCTCTCCAGATGATTATTAAGACCAGTTTCTGTGATGGAAACCAAAGCTTGTGCCAATTAGAAGGAGAAACAAGTAGCTGCTGATTTTACAAAAGGACAGATCCCATGAAAGATTCATGAGACTGAGAACTCATCTTTAAACTGTTACCAGAGAAGGGCTTCTCATTTTTTTGGTAATACAAGTGTAGAAAAGAAATAAAACAGAGAAGGAAAATTGGTTTTTTTTTTTTTTCATACATTATAAATGCTTTAATGGTGGTGGTCCTTCTCCCTACCTGTTGGAGCTCTTATCTTGCAAAGACCAACTGAGGATCTGTACCTCATTTACGGAGTAAAAAAAAAAGTTTAGATTGGCTTCTGCAATTTCCTTCTCACAAGCTGAAAACACTTTATGCTATTAAACCTGACCAATCTGTGTCACAGGCAATTTAGTATCATAATTGCTAATGGTTTGCTTACTTAGAGCTTAATTTCTTAATATAATCTGTTCCGAGGACTTAATTAATTCAGTTACATAGAAAGTTTGGTTAGAAATAGCTGTTCAAAGTAGACTGTTCATTCTGGAGAGAAGAAAAATATGGCACAAATTTCCTAGCGGCATGGATTTTTAATTAAATTGAAGTGACAGTAGAAGATTCATTTTCCATTCTCAAAGAAACCTCATTTTGTAGCACAGGAATAAGCAGTGTAACTGCAGGAAAACACCGCGTATCTCGCGCTGGGGACCGGCAGAACCTCCTCCAGGTACTGAGCAGAACTGCAGCTCAGCTGCAAAGTCAAATTGCCTTTTTCATAGAATCACGGAATGGTTTGGGTTGGAAAGTACCTTCAAAGGTCATCCAGTCCAACCCCCTGCAAGGAGCAGGGACATCTCCAACCACATCAGGTTGCTCAGAGCCCCGGCCAACCTGGCCTGGAATGTTTCCAGGGATGGGGCATCCACCACCTCTCTGGGCAACCTGGGACAGTGCTCCACCACCCTCAGCATAAAAATTTTTTCATGATGTCCAGTCTGAATCTCCCTCCCTCTATTTTAAACCCATCACCCCTCGTCCTGTCACCCCAGGCCCTGCTGAAGAGTCTCTCCCCACCTTCCCTGCAGCCCCCTTTGGGCACTGGGAGCCGCTCTCAGCTCTCCCCGGAGCCTCCTCTTCTCCAGGCTGAACAGCCCCAGCTCTCCCAGCCTGGCCTCACAGCAGAGCTGCTCCAGCCCTCTCAGCATCTGCGTGGCCTCCTCTGGACCCTCTCCAACTGGTCCATGTCCTCCTTATGTTGGGGGCAATATAAGAACATTTTCTTAACATCCACATCCTTTCAAGATGTTTTCTACTATATTCCTAGGAACAATGCAGTATCCTCAAGTAGTTATGATATCAAAACAGATCAGAAAATTAATTACGTTCATTCCAAGGAATATTACAAAGCTTGTGCTTATCTGATCTGTAAAGGCACCTGAAAAAGCATCCCAGTCTCTCACACTTTTTCTACCGCCACATCATTTGAAGTATCAAGAAAAAACTTTCTGCTTTCCAGATGAATAACAAGAACTGGCTATGCGGACCAATAAAAATGTATAATTAAGAGCTTTACTTTCTTTATCATTTGATTAGCATAAAATACGAAGCCAGGGAGGAGATCTGGCTAACTCTCACTACCCAACAACATCTAAAACGCGCACCGATTTTGAAACCAGTCTGCACCCATTTCAAAGGAGTTAACGGCAAAGCACTTGGCCACAAAATATTTAGTGTAAAGGAAAAGCAATTTGAACCCAGTTGACATTTCAGTAACAGTTGGTACTTCAAACTCCAAATACTTCTGGAGTTAAACTGCAGCCTGTGACTGATACTCATTTTGACAAACAACCTGGGACATCAGAAGGACATGGATCATGTGGAGAGGGTGGTGGAGCCCTGTCCCAGGTTGCCCAGAGAGGCGGTGGATGCCCCAGCCCTGGAAACATTCCAGGCCAGGTTGGCCGGGGCTCTGAGCAACCTGATCTGGTTGGAGATGTCCCTGCTCCTTGCAGGGGGGTTGGACTGGGTGGGCTTTGAAGGTCCCTTCCAACCCAAACCATTCCATGATTCCACGATTCTATGATCTACGTGGCAGGAATTGGTTCGCATTAGCACCCAAGTTTGTGCTCCAAGAGAAAAGAAATCATTTTGTACAAAGACTTTCTAACAAGTTCACCTTAAGCCAGCAAGTGCAACAAAACCTAAAGTTACTTAAGCCTCCATTTTTGATTTACAACTGCTTTGAACTCATTCCAAAGCACCTGAACTTACATACTGCTGAGAAAAACTGAGATCACCAAACCAATTCGAAATTCTGTAGAATGAAAATTACAAATTTGAGTAACTCCCCTCACTTACCTGTAATAAATAGATTTACAGGTCAACTATCAGAACAGAACTCTTTCCACTTGTGCTGGAAGTTACTGTTATTTTAGAGAAACAGAAGCCAAATGGTTAGCCACAATGGACGCGAGGCAAATCTCTCTCCAAATTGCCGAGAGTAATTTCCTAACTGTAACCATTCTATGATTCTATGATTCTATAATATTAGTAATCCTACTCTAAACTTGCTAATGTACTGACGAACATTTCAACTATGGTATTTCCATATCAGAGTTTGGAGCATTTTGAGTATCTAAATGTTCAAGAAAACTATGAACAAACGCAAAAACCATTGTTTCTTCAAATTTTCTTTCCCTGCTAACAACTCTGGATTATTTACAGGTCGTATTTTTGCCTTTCTCCATTACTCTATAAAATGACTCAATTCACATCAGCGCTGCCTTTCTTTTCAACCCTACTTCACACGAGGGATGAGTGCAATTGGAATTGGTATTTTGGACAGCACACGCTCCTGGAATAGAATTGTAAAAGGAGAGAAGAAGAAAAGCCTAATTAACTTATGAAACCGAAGACGTCCAACAGAGAAGGCGTGACGTGAAGCGGGCTACTGGAGTTTGGCGCTTGCTGTGAATTCAGAAGATACGAGAAGGGTGCCTACTGCTGGATCCATTAACCTCACCTAGCAGGTGGGAGAACGCTACGAGCCCTCACGTTTCCTAACTCTACGGGACCACACCGCACTGGAAAAACCATGGAAATTCAGAGATTTCAGGCTGCTTTGCTTTTTCTTTAAATGCAGTCCCGGCGCCAAAATTAATGTACAAAAAAGCAGCACGTAAGACTGAAAGGCTGGGAGCTCCAAGGGCTTCCAAAGAGACCAAGCCAACAGCCAGACGAGCTGCAGATGACATTTACGTACATCTTCCTCCGTTTCCTCCTCAGCACCGCCACTTTCTCTTTTTCTTTTTTATGGTTAGAGGCAAGGATTCCATCTGACCTTGGAGAATACAGACAACAGTAATAGGATGCCGTGGCCTGAATGCTGAGTGCCTGCACTTCCGTCAAAGGACCAGCTGAAAAACAAACAGGTTTTAAGTATTCTTGAGCGATGCCAAAGTTATCAAAACATTCATTTTGCCCTCTATGACAGCGATGGCGGGAAAGACCACTCTTCTGCTCAAGAGAGGCGTCGTTCCCGGTGGCAGTTCTCCTTTAAACACAAACACAACCTGCCCTAGCGAAACACACGGCAGAAAACACGGATTGTTCTTGGTGCTCTCCACTCAACAGGAGGAGCAAGCCAACTCCAGCAGCCTTGGTGGCGAGGTTTCAGGGAAAACCAAGCCAATCTAGCAATCCAGCTCCACCACCTAAAAGGTGGTGCCAGCTCAGCCACATGCTGCTGTTTCCCATGTTCTGTGAACATCTCCAACGAGCCAAGGGAAGTTGTTAAGCCAGCAGAGAGCCAACCGTAGGAATGCAGGGCTGTTAGCTGGCATTTTTGAGCTGACCCAGCTCACCGAGCGATGAGGCAAACTCAGCAGGAACCCAAGGGAGGAGCAGCGCTGGATGACCTTTTTTGGGCAGGAGCCTCTCACATTGTCTTGGCTATGTTAGCTCCCAGGACAACTTTTCAGAAGGAAGCATCTGTTTATTTCTGCAGATGAGATTTACGGGATTCAGTCACCGATTACTTCTGTGCCTGGCAAGGTCATGGAGCACGTTCTCCTGGAAACCATACTAAGGCACATTAGACATAAGGAGCTGATTGGTGACAGCCAGGATGGCTTCACGAAGGGTAAACCATGCCTAACCAATTTAGTGGCCTTCTGTGATGGGGTTACAGCATCGGTGGACAAGGGACGAGCAACTGATGCCGTTTACATGGACTTGTGAAAAGCATTTGATGCTGCTCTGCACAACCACGTCCTTGTCTCTAAACTGGAGAGACATGGGTTTGATGGACTGACCACTCGGTGGATAAGGAGTTGGCTGGATGGCCACACTGAAAGAGTTGTGGTCAACAGCTTGATTTCCAAGTGGCCACTGGTGATGAGTGGCGTCCGTCAGGGGTCCGTGTTGGGCCCGGCCCTGTTCAATACCTTTGTCGGCGACTTGGGATAGAGTGCACCCTCAGCAAGTTCGCTGATGACACCAAGCTGTGCGGTGCAGTCAACATACTGGAGGGAAGGGATGTCATCCAGAGGGACCTTAACAGGCTGGAGAGGTGGGCCAACGAGAAACTCATGGAGTTCAATAAGGTTAAATACAAGGTCTCGCACATGGGAGAAGCATTAAAACTCCTTCCCTCCGTGCAGAATTAATGTTCAGTTACGTGCAGAACAAGACACCTACACTGAAAAAATAAGAGATACTTGAATCTCCAAGGGAAGAAAGTAAAGTTTGTTACAGACCGTGACTACACCATCATTTTGACCCTTCCCTAAATGATGCTGGTGCCCAAGCCTGCATCCGTGCCCATCCTTTAACCACTTGTTCCCGTACTTCCCATTACCCAGCAAGAGCGTAGAGCGCATTTGCAGCTGGATCAGCTCACACAACCCACTGCAGCTGAAAACTGATCTTTGCTGAGCCAGCGTTCAGGCGGATCCACGCCCTGGTCACAGTGACAGTGGCAGGAGGACATTCCCTGCAAGAGGCACCATGGAATTCTTTTAAATGAACAGCAAAACTATATCCTAAATTTTGAAGCTAGGAAGAAAATTTAAGCTGACTTGATACCTGCAAGCCTTCAAAAGCGCTAGATAGAAAAATTAAACGAGGAGTTTGAGACAAGGAAGGGTCTTACAGCAATTAATCGGAACTTGAAAAACTCTGACACACAACAACTTGAAGTGGAGTGTGATTTGGAGGTGGGAGATCCCGGAGAGTCTGTAACACATGAGATGGTGTAGGTGTGAACATCAGGAGGAAGAGCTGTGATGCTCAATTAACAGCTGACAGATTTGAGTAGGGAAAACCATCCAGAGCTGCACCACCAGCTGATCTGACAGCTGAAGGTCCAGGAGAGTGGATCACAGAGAAGTCCCAGACACAAAACCAGATTGGTCTGCTCCTGCTTGCATCAAAATAATTACTCATTAATCATCAGAAGCTCAAAACCAATTTATAGCCAAGCGTGCTCAACAGACTGCTGCTTTATATTTTGTAAAAGAAAAACTTCCGGCCAACTTGGTGCAGTGAAAGAGGTTCACGTGCTCAGATTTACGTTCTACAGCAAGTGAAAATAAAATCTCCGCTAAAACTTGATTTTCACACCTACAACTACGAGCCATGCTGCTCCCGTGCGAAGGGCCGATGAAAGAGAGAAATCACTCGCTCCTCGCTCGCTGCAACACTAACCAAGCCATCCAGCTTTACGGCACAAACACTTGATACCGCGCAAATATAAAAACTAGCTCACTTCTGAATTTACACCGAGACGGAAATCGATTTATATTCCAACCCTGCGCCGCCTTAGCGCAGCAGCCACAAATTGTCACTTTTCAGCTAATTGGCTTCAGTCAGCAGTTGGCTCAGAAATGCCAATTACATACGCGTCGTCTCCCAGCGCGCGCTCTCGGATCGCCGTGCCGAGCAAACGCGGGCGCAGCCGCCTCTAAATTAAAACCAGCGCTTAAGGTTCAGTCCCCCCTTTCCCTGCGTTCGGAAAATTACCGCACAAATCTGACGGACGGGAAGTATTTGCTCAATAAACAGCCAGGTGTTGAATAGCGATGCTCATCTAAATTTGAAGCGCGCTAGCAAACAATGGCCTGGCACGTCCCGTAATTGGAACGGCAATCTCAAATCAGACCCCGCGCACCTACACATTGCGATAACGCACCACCAAATGCTACGAGAAACCTGAGGCAGGGCCAGAAAAAGCTCAAATACCTTAAAACTGAAGATCATCCGTTCCTATAGAGCTCTGACGCGTGCGCTCTCTATGCTGTCCGCACGCTGAAGGTGGCAATGGTCACGCAAGAGAAGAGTGGTAAGATAATTTGGGGCTACTGTAGCAATTTTGCAGGAGAGAAAAACCCAGAAATAAATGCAAAACCCAAAAATAAACGCAAAACCCAAATCAAATGGCCCCAGCTCTTGCTTTCAGAGCTATGGCAGTAAGAGGGAGTAGGTGAAATAGGAGCAAAGGTAGGGCTGCGTTGGTGGTGAATCTCATGGGTCGTGCAGACACTGGTGGTAGTGCCAGGCTGTAGGAGAATACAGGTGAGAATTCATAGAATCACAGAACGCTTTGGGTGGGAAGGGACCTTCAAAGCCCACCCAGTCCAACCCCCTGCAAGGAGCAGGGACATCTCCAACCAGATCGGGTTGCTCAGAGCCCCGGCCAACCTGGCCTGGAATGTTTCCAGGGACGGGGCACCCACCGCCTCTCTGGGCAACCTGGGCCAGTGCTCCACCACCCTCAGTGTAAAAAAAAAAAATTTCCTTATATCTAATCTAAATCTACCTCCCTCTGATTGGAAACCATTACCCCTCGTCCTGTCACAACAGGCCCTACTGAAGAGTCTCTCCCTGTCTTCCCTGCAGCCCCCACAGCCTTGTAATCTCTTTTTGGGCACTGGAGTTTGGAGTCAGGTGCTGGATGCTCCTTCCCAAGAGCTCTTGCTCTCTTCCTGCTGTGAACAACGGCAGCACGCTTGTGGTTGGCACTAAAGAATTGTGACAGCTGATTTCTGATAGACCTTGCTGCAATGGGTTAAGAGGTACTGTCCCAACTCTTCTCTCACCTAGGACTTAAGTAGCAACCAAGGATGGTTAGAGAAGGAATCTTAGAGAAGGATTTATAGAGATGTCCCTGCTCCTTGCAGGGGGGTTGGACTAGATGACCCTTGAGGGTCCCTTCCAATCCTAACTATTCTATGATTCTGCCCCAGAAATGCAAAGTGCAACTCCTCAGCCTGATCTCCAAGATGGCAGCTTTCCACCAAAGTTCCACGTTTTGCACTGCAGTGACAAGACTGTCCTTGCAGGTGACTCCGGAGGCCCAGCATCCAAGGTGAAACCGAAAATTCAGGCAGCAATTTCTAAAATAACCTCAGCAAAAATCCCTGTTGGCTTTGTAAAGTTTGAGAGAACATTCAGTGAAGAAGCAGCATTCAGGAGGGTGAGGAGTAGACCCAACAAGCAGAGGTGGCCAAGTTATAACTAAAAACTCAGTAAGGTGGATTTCTATGAGAAGAGAACCTCTTCCAAGTTTTATGTTCTTCTAACTGAACTGGTTTTTCAGTTGTTTCAACTTCTTGTGGTTGAATTCGGGTGAATTTTTAGATAAGAACTCATTCTTTAGAGTAAAGTTAAAAATAGTGTATTTCATGGTAACGGCAATTAAGTTCAGGCAAATTACTGACATCAACAGGAGACAAAGACTAACAACATTAATCACTTCTAGCAATAAACAGCACCACCGCCTTCAGTTGTAGAAAAGAAACTCCTTTAAACTATTTTAGAGGGTTTGGAAACAGAATCGAATGGTCAAGACTCCCAGCCTCGCATACTCCTTGCAGATAAAAGTCTTTACTAACTGTTGGCCTCTCAAAATCGAGGTATTGGTAAGGTGTCCACCTGCATACCTTGGAAAGCAAATTTTATGCTTGGAATTCAAAAGATAAAGGGTAAAAAGGGTTTGAGCCTCCAACATCAGAAGGACATGGACCAGTTGGAGCAAGTCCAGAGGAGGCCACGCAGATGCTGAGAGGGCTGGAGCAGCTCTGCTGTGAGGCCAGGCTGGGAGAGCTGGGGCTGTTCAGCCTGGAGAAGAGGAGGCTCCGGGGAGAGCTGAGAGCGGCTCCCAGTGCCCAAAGGGGGCTGCAGGGAAGGTGGGGAGAGACTCTTCAGCAGGGCTTGGTGTGACGGTTTCAATTTAGATTAGATATTATGAAAAAAATGTTTTACACTGAGGGTGGTGGAGCACTGTCCCAGGTTGCCCAGAGAGGCGGTGGATGCCCCATCCCTGGAAACATTCCAGGTCAGGTTGGCAGGGGCTGTGAGCAACCTGATCTGGTTGGAGATGTCCCTGCTCCTTGCAGGGGGGTTGGACTGGGTGGGCTTTGAAGGTCCTTTCCAACCCAAACCACGACATGATTCTATGATTCTATAAAAAACCCCAAAATACAGAAGAGATGGTGTCACATTGCTCCTGCCCTCAAACAACTCACTTCCAAAGGGCTTCTTTTAGTCCACGAAGGGATTTCTTGTTGCTTACAACCTCTTGTCCACATCTAACCTTGAGGACTGACCTACAGGTTTGGTAGCAGTCACCTGAAAAGGGATTTTTGGAGCAATCCCGTTTTAATTTTCCGGCCTGTAAGCAACAGTACCTACGCAAGCACAGCAGGAAAATTTCATGCCACTTCTACTCTCAATGTTTAAGTAGAGGAAAAAACTTTTTAAATGAAATGTAGCTAAGGAACTCACTCTGCTAAGAGGAATATAGCTGAGAAAAACAATGCAATAAACTCTCGCATTTAAAAAAGAAAAAAATAAAGCACATTTTCCACCGCTCGGTTTAAAAGCAACAAGTTCAGAAGTAGACTTCTTGAAAACCGACATAAAAATCAACCCTTACGCTGGATCTCGGATGTGTTTCCGCCGCAAAGCTGTTCCGAGTTACCTTGAACGTGGCAGCGGGGACACCGCGCTGGTGCGTTCGCCCGACAGCTGGCCGGCGGCTCACGGGGGACGCGGGTCCAACCCAGACCCACGCGAAGGATGTGGGTCGAGCCCGGCATCCCGAGACCAGTCCCAGGCTGGGCTTGCTCGCAAAGCGCTGAGCAGTTTGCTCACGCCTCAGAAAGAGGGGAAAAGGTAACAAGCTGCAGCGGAGAAGAGTCACTCTGCAACCAAAACGTTTTTCTCCGCCCTTCCCAGTTGCTCAAGTCCCTCCCTCCAGTATCAGCCGCCGCTGCGTGGATGGGTTTGCGAAGGATCCCATCCCTTGGCTTCGCGCCGAGCAGAGCTCTGACACCATCTGTGTGCGGGATAAATTACATCCCTCAGCTCACCAACTCTTTACAGAGAATTTCAGCACGGAAAAAAAATGGAAACTTCCGCACAGCACAGCTCAAACGCTCTCTCGCACCCCGAAAATCCAGCCAAAAGATGAGCTCCACAGCTTCTAACTGCTTGTGTGCCAACAGCTTAAAAGGAATAAAAGTTGTTTTCCCAAAGAGCTTGCAATGTAAAGCAGCTAAATATGGTTTGTTTTTTTTTTAGGCAGCAAAATAGCTGACAGATGGAAATGGGCAAAACCTTACGTCTTGCATCACTTCTGAGCAGCCAAAACACTGGAAATGTATGCAAGGCAGAGCTTGGTGTCGCACTGGTATTAGTGGAGAAAAAGCTCTGTCTACCTCTCCGAGGAAGTTGTGATGGCTAAGGATTACATGGGATGGAAGATTTAAAATGTTTATCAATCCGTATCACAAAAGGTTTGCAATATGCCAGCCGCAGAAGTCTCCACAGAAATTCTGAGGATTTTACATCCTTAATAAAAGAAAGTAGTAAAATAAGTATTTATGTATTATATATAAACCCTACATACAGTTCAAAGTAAAATAAGTAGAAATTCATATAAATAACCAAATAAAAATACTTTTTAGTGGCAACATTTCCCACATTATCACACAACACCGAAGCTTCATGCTGTTGCAAACCTGGAGTCACCTTGCTATGTGAAGTGGCAGTAATAAAAAACCCCACAAGCTTACTTTCAACAAACTGAAGAAGAAGAAAAAAAAAAAAAAAGCATAAGATAGAATAACCAAGAACTTGGGCAATGACACAAAGGTCAACGCCTTTTAGGATTTTTTTAAGTGATGCACATGTGTAGTTATGAAATGAAGTGCTGGGAACTTGAACAAACGTATTTTTCTCCACTGCACATCCAGGAGCTGGCGGCCTGATCTGTGTTTCTAACAAAACCAGAGGAAAAACGTCGCGTACCTTGGAAGGAAACTTTATGCTGCGGAGCGCAGGGACGGGCTGATCAAAGCTCCTGACGCAGCACGGGTAACGGCTCCGAAAGAGCTCTGAAGTCAGAAATCCTAGGCTGGCCTGTTTTACTCAGCGAGGTTTTATTTGTGGAGAGCCTTGGCGATGATTTTGTGTTAAAGAAAGCTTAATGTGAAAAAAAATAACACTGCTGGGAAGGGAAAGATGAACAAGCTATGTGTATAAGCATTAAAAAAAGGACAGGTAGTTACTGTCTCTAAGACTTTCTAGGTGATGTATTTCACTATTTTGTCATTACAAACTTCTCAGTAAAAAACTGATCCAACAAATCAATTTATGACCTTTTATT
>WHYT01016704.1:173559-188096 GCA_009806455.1 Tetrax tetrax
TAGAAAAAGAAAAAACAACCCAAAAGCATCAATTGTTCCAGAAGTGTATTATTACACAGGGCTGTGATAGGATTACACCGCCCCGACTCCAACTCTCTCCGTCGCTTGCCGACGCTGCTGTGAGCAAGATCTGCCAAGATGGCAAAAAAAAAAAAAATAATAATGAAAAAAAATTCTTAATAATACAAAATCAGGAAACTAAACGAGAGAGAAAAAAGTTTTTGCTACATTCCCAGAACGGTTTGTTTCTAACCCAAGCAGAGCCATCTGAGAGCCGTGACTCCAGCGCGGCCTTGGCGCCGGTTCGCTGCGCAAGCCGGAGGCGCTGGGTTTTGTCGCCCCGTGTTAGCGCAGGATCTATTTTTCCCCCGTGGTTTAGCCCTGCTCTCTCTGCCGCCGCGTTTGAGTACGCTGCCTTCTTATATTTTATTGGCAGCTCACTTCTCTCCTCTTCATTAACTCTGCTTGCTATTCTTTGACTCTTTAAATAAGCTTTTGTAGAAGCAAATATATCTAGCTCTTTTGGTAGCTGTAAAAGCTTCCCAGCAACGGCTCACATCGCTCGTTTTCTGAAATATATTTGAACGTGAGGTTTGCTTTTACATTCAGCGCTGGCACGCTGTATTTTCCAGAGTTATTCAGCCCAGAAGCACAGCAACCGCAAACAACCAGCACATCATCATCACCCCGGGCCTCACCCCGGAGAAATTAATTGCCTAATGCAGACTTTGCTTCCATAGAAAATTAATTCTGCTTTTTTTTTTTTTTGATATTGTGCTTTCCAGCCCTGTATCTTAAAAAAAAAAAAGACCAGCTTCCTTAAAATTCAGACAATCCGTACATATCTTACTCTCATATCCAAAAACCCCCTCATCCTAAGAAATCCTCCCGGTATTATTAAATCTGTATCTCATTCTCTGTGTCTCTGTCCTCCTATAACTTTTCTGATTCATGCAGCGAAAGTTTTGGAAGGGCCACACGAGCAGACTTTCAATGCTATATGAGCGTCTTCTAACGAACCTCCCAAACTATGAGACGCCAGTTACTGCTGCTCATCCCCAGTACAGCTCAACTTGTAGATATAAAACCCCAAGATTTCAACGCGTCCTGGTATCCTGATATCCCAACATCCTGGTAAAAGGATAAAAATCCCATGCAATTATACAGCACTTGGGAAAAATTTAGCGCGAGCACTTTTCACGGTGGCTGAATATACCGCGTCCAGCAAAAAGGTGCAACACATCCCAGCAAGGGTTAACTGCCCTCGAGAGAAACCTCAGTTTTTAAGGATTTGAGAAGTTGCTAACAAAAATACTACTTCATACGAAAAGGAACAGCATCTAAAAGGAGAAGAATGTCATTGGTTTATGCCAAAAATAAGAAGGCAGGAGCAGATAAAAAGGAAGCAGCTGTTTTGTGTTTAAAAGTATCATTTAACTGTTCTGTTTCAAATTTTTTCTGGCCCCAGCAGAAGATGTCAGTTTGCCTGTTCTGAAAAACCAGCATGTAATTGCATGCCTCCAAAAGTAATTACATTCAACGGCAAATTTCATCAGATTAACAAATTGATTTACGTTTCATCGTTCGGTTTCGAGCCTCTTACCACAGCGAGAGAGATGCAGAGCAAGGGGCTCAAAAGCACCTGCAGTTACAGCTAAATAAAGGCAAGGGAGATCATTAGCAAACAACTTTGGCATTCCGGTGCTTCCAGCAGCGGAAGAAAAAGGACATTTTTGGAACAGAAGGGTCCCAGAGAGGTAAGGAAGGTTGTATTCCTAATTAAAGGTGCATGAGGCACGCCGCGGACCAGCAGCAAAGCTATCGAGATCACCAGCCCCAGGACGGTTTCAAGCCTATGTAATTATTTTATCAAAGCAATCACCACCTGTCTATATGTATTTTATTCTCTTTAGCCAGCCACAAAGACATTTTCTTCTTTCCCTTTGCCCTGACTGAGAGCTTTCATTCAATTAATCTGTGGCTTTTGATTACAGGACGAGACTAATTCAGAGAAAAGCGGGAAACCCCCACGGGCCGTGTCGCGTCCTGAGGGATATTTATGCCCTGTATCAAATACCTGGTGTTTCCTCCAGAGACAAATCAGGGTGTCAGAGTCAGTTACAGACTCTGCTTTTGAACTGGGGTAGGATTTCTTCAGTCCTTTTTATTTTATGTGTTATCAAAGCCTTTTAGCTTGGCTGTAAAGCTCAAAGAGGGAACCCTAGAGAGCATCGCTGCCGGCAACACGCGTGTCACCTTAAAGAGGTCGAAAGCCTAAAATAAAAAGAAGGTGGAAGGTGGGATGTGACGTTCCTCCAGCTCCGTTTTTAAGCCGAGGAGTGCTGTCTTCCTCACCTGGCAGGAGCTAAGGGCACCCCAAAGCTTTCCTTGGCTGGAGCAAAGCGTCATTCCTCACTGAGCTCTGCAAGAAAACAAAACGCGTGCCGAACCACATTAAACGCTGAATGGCAAGTAAAATCACAGCTTAATTGAAACTGGTGTTAAAATTCAGGCTAATGGAGACCACCTGTTTTATGGGTAATATTGCCAATGAAAATAGCAAGATGGGGAAAGAGCATGAGAAGAAGAAATTTAATCCAAAAGTGCTTTAATGAGGAAGATTTGCTTTGAAAAGTGAGAACTTGGGAAGATGTCAGTATTTGCGTACTGCTGGACACAAGAACCACGGAAACACTGAAATAATGATGATAAAGATCAGAGGAAGAGCTTTGTCTGAGGACTGGGAAGACTTTTTAGGAATGTAATTCCTGGCACTTGGCTAATATTTCCCGCCCGAACAGCCACGTTCAGCGGAAGAGAAAACGAGCCTGCTTTAATCAGCCAGAGAGCCATTCCTCAGAAGAGTCTCGGTCTCGTTTATAATTCATCTCTACGCCGACATCCAGCTGACACCGGCAGCAGATGGCTCCACGTGAACTTTGCCTCCATCCTAACGCAGGAAATATCTACGGGCTTAAGAAAAAGGCACACTGACGCCGTTACTACCAGCTCTGCAAAGCCAAAGAGATGTGAGGAGAATCTGGAGGACGACGTTCCCACGTACATTTTGAGTGTATCGTTGTAAACCAGTGGGAAAGTTTTGCAGGTCAAAGGAAGCCGTTTGGGAAAATAACGCAATCCCAGAGCAAACCCTTTGGTTGCAAGGAGAGGCAGAGCAGAAATCTTTGGATGCATGGGAATAAACAGCGCTTCGGCTGTTCCCTTCGACTCACAACTGAGGAAAGAAGAAAAGGTCGTAAAAACGTACCCAAATTAGCAGTCACAGGTCTGATACACAAAGCACTCGAATCCAGGAAAGTGTCATTTCTGAAAGCTTTATTCAGAGCAGAATCAGACTCCCCCTTCTACCTGAAATCTCATTCAATCGCGGCGGCGCAGCTCTTAACTGAGGCACTAAAATGGGGATTTCACCTCAAAACTTGGCCGCGCCAAGGGTAAGTGAAGGAAAGCGACGCAAGGCAGCGGTGGGAGAGCCCCAGAGGAAGGCAGTTCATTAAAGAGGACATCATCCAAGGGGTTTGCACGTAACAGTTGACATCTCAGTCCTCGGCACGCGGCGTAACCCATGGACGCGCGAGCGTCTACGCGCAGGGTAGCGACAGTCGCCCGGTCCATCACCGAAAGCAAGCGCCGCAAACGAAAGGCTGATTTAATTACATTTGAGGCTGTCCTCAATTTGCAGGTCTCCCATTTGTTACAGGTTCCCGCGCTTGAACTTTTGGCAACTCCTCAGAAACCAGCGATCGATTTAAGGGGGACGAATTGTTCCCACCTTTCTGTTCACCACTCACAGTTTCGGCAGATGAACTAGACAGCAACTCGACATTTTGAGTGGGTTCCCAAATATTTTCCTATCTTGGTAAAACAGCGTATTTTGAAATATCGAGAGTAATTACGACAACACATTATGTGACTGAATTAAGCTCTGCGCGGCGCATTAACTTTCTGTGTAGAAAGGAATAAAGCTTTAGAGAAGGCTATATAGACCCACGGTCCTGAAATAAATCAACTGGGAAAAGCCAGAAAAAAGCTTCAACAGCCCATGCAGAGAGTTGAGAAGCTAAAATATGTGAACAGCAGAGGCAATTTTAGCTATTTTTCTACTACAGCTTTTAAGTGACTTGAAAATTTCCCACCGGTTATCAAATGCTTTCAGTCCTCCAACAGCGGAAGCTGTCGAACGCCGCTGCACCGCTCCACCCAGCAGTACGTGCAGCGACGCTACGTCGTCACGGGGACGCTTTTTGGAAGCCCAACACCACGACGAATCGCCGAGCAAACAACATACAGGAAATAACCAGCGAGATTTTGCACATGGCACATTTTGTATGCAAGGGGCTGCAAAATCCATTTGCCTCTTTTTGTTCCTTGAAGCATTTGGCTCGTAATTAACGTTTAAGCGCGTTCGAATTAAAATACTTCAACCAACGCGAGGGAAAGAGGGGAGGCAATTGCCAGTTAATGATACAATTACAAACTGTGTTTTTTCCTTAATCAGCTCCAAGGCGTCTTACTCAGAAAAGCAGAGATCAATTGTAAAAGGCTTCGCGGCGAGGGCTCAATCTGAGAAAATGAAATCTAAAATCAAAAGGGACAGAATGTTAATGAAAACAATAGTTTGGGTACCAAACAAGACAAGAGCACGAGTTTATACTTAGTGAGTGGTGGAAAAACCATCAACAGTAAGCTGTAACGGAGCAGAAAGCTTCCAGCCATTAAAAAGGGGTTGGAGTCAGCTAAATGAGCGACTCTAATTTTCACCCCCCATGCGTTCAGGAGAGGGACTGACTCACTGCGATCCGCTCCAGGTAAACACAAGCTGATTTAAATGTTGTTAAAAACTGCTGATATTTACCCAAGTATCAAAAGAGAGCTGAAAATTCTCCCCGTTAACTACTTCGCTCCAAAACTGACGTTTCACCTCTTTTGTCTGGATTGAAACCCGTGAAAAGAAATCCTCTGAAAATTTCCACGCTGAATTTCCTTGCTTCTTACGGCAACATTGTATAGCTGATTACTGGCATTCTATAGTTCTTCTCTAATCTGAGACACAGTTTGAGCGAATAACAAAGCAAACTTGCCACAAATATAAAGAAAACAGAAAAAATAGGGAGGGGGGGGGCGGGAAAGATCGGTGGAAGAGAAGGAATTTTTAGGGCAGTGCTTTCCGAGCAAGAGAGAGAAAAGTGAACGGCTGGGGTTTGCGTGATGCTTTCGCGCAAAGTCACCAGGGCCGTGCCAAAGTCTGTTAGCAGAGAGGAGCCGCAGAGCGCAGAGAATGGAAATACCGAGGCGTTTTCGACCTTACCTGGGTTTTCAAGAAAGTTTGGCCAGGAAAAAGTTTTAAGCAAACTCCGCGACGTAGCTCTCATCCTCAGAAACCACCCAGGCGGGAGGTTTTAGGAACCAGATTGCTGCCTTTTGAAAGCTTGCTGCATTTTGCAGCTTTAGTTCTTTTACAAAAGAAGCCAGTCATTAAAGCAGGCAGGGAAAGGCATTCTAAACCAATATACTTAAAGAAAAAAACCCCTCCAAACTGAAGTGGTTTTGAAGAGAGGTGGAGCAAGAAGGGGAAAAAAGCCAAAATTCAGCATTGGCAAGGACACAGCTATCTCTAACACAAAAAAGCATTTATACTCTCCAAGGCCAGATTTTAACAGGCAAGGAGAGGGAAGGAGATACAGATTTCAATCAAGAACTTCAGAATAAAGTTTCTAATATTTAAAAAAAATTAAAACATGGACTGTAGACTAATTGCTCTGCACTGAAGACCGTACATTTCTGAAGTTCTCTCTTCTGTTTAGATACATCTCCTGTATCTAAATTGAAAATAAGCCAAGATAAGAGAGTGTACACACAATGATTGTTTATTATGATATTCAAACAAAGAAAATAAAACCCAAAAGACCAGCTGGACATGCTGGACCGCAGAGGAACAGAGCAAACACAGGCGCAAAGCTGCGAGGTGACGCACGCGCAGAAGGACAGGATATTTTCCAGCAGCCTGGCAGCAGCGGAGTTTCCCTGACTTCATCACACTTCTATTAAAAACACCCAAAAGGGAAATGGAAACATGTTCTGTAGCTGCAAAAAAAAAAGTTTAATGGTGTAACTGCACCGAACAGAACTGTAGGAGACAGCCTCTGAGATAAGGAAACCGGTTTGCATCCCGGACGTACTGCGACATCTAGTTTGAATTAACGAGCCAGCTTGCCCTGAAGGACTCAACCCAACTTCACAGCAACTTCTGTGCAGTGAAACAAGGGACGACCACTTAGAAAAAGAAATAAGAGAGGAAGGATGGGAAAGGTCTGAGTGAAAACTATTCCTGGGAAGAAAGAAGCAGGGGGTAAGCGCTGAATGGGAAGCCAGGAAAGCAGAGAGGTCGCCCTACGGCTCTACTTTAATTCTTGTAGTGAATCCCAGTCAAGGATCAATCACTGAAAGATCTTTGTCCCAAAAATCCATAGGTTGAGTTATCTTCTATTTTATCTTATTGAAGATAAACGCTTGCAGAGAACCAAGAGTTCCCCAAAAGGGAAAAAGTAGGGAAAGCAAATAGGAAAGAGGTACAGGAAGGACAGGCAGGAACACAGATTGCAGTTAAGGACAATTGAGGGCAGCTCAATCCAGCATGACGCCTGCACAAGACCCGGAAGGACACGGTGAGTCCTGCAGACAAATCACACTTTTTCACTGATTTTTCCCTAGTTTTTCTCCATGGAACCATGACTTGTCAGAATACCATCTCCCACTCATCAACTGCTCTGAAAAAAAATTATCAGGATGGTGAGGAGGGAAAAGAAATGTTAGAAGAAAGCAATACCGCTGGGTGGTGTGAGAAGCACAGTGTCAAACTGTGGAGTGTTTTAGCATCCTGTGTGGAAAAGCGTTCACGTGGCACCAAGCCTGAGAGCACGGTTACACCAGATGGGGAATGGGCTGAGAGTAAGGCCAAAAGCAGATCTTCATGGCTAGAGGCTCTTTCTGGAGGAGCCATGACAACCCTCACGAGGGCAGACCTAGCAAAGAGGGGCTAAGCTGAGAAGACAGTGAGGTGGATTGACAACTGGCCAAATGGTTGGGCCCACAGGATGGTGACCATTGGCATGAGGTCTAGTTGGAGGCCAGTAACTAGCCACGTACCCCAGGGGTCAATACTGGGTCTGATCCTATTTAACATCTTCATTGATGATCTGGATGATGCAGCAGAGTGTACCCCCAATAAGTCTACAGGTGACACCAAACTGGGAGGAATGGTTGATACACCAGAGGGTTGTGCTGCCATCCAGAAACACCTCACCAGGCTGGAGAAATGGGCCAACAGAATCTCATCTTCAACAAGGGGAAGTGCAAAGTCCTGCCCCTCAGGAGGAACAACCTCAGGCACCAATATGTGCTGGGAGCCACTGGAAAACAACTTGGCAGTACAGGATCAGGGGGTCCTGGTGAACTCAAGTTGAACATGAGCCAGCAACATGCCCTTGCCACAAAGATGGCCAATGACATTGGCTGAGCGCGCAACAGCTGCATTAGGTAGAGCACTGCCAGCAGGCTGAGGTAGGCGAACCTCTCCCATCTACTGAGCACTAGCAAGGCCACATGTCCAGTCCTGGGCTCCCCAGTACTAGAAAGACACAGACACACAGCCCAGTGTCCCACAAAGGGTCACAAAGATGATGAAGGGACTGGAGCATCTCTCCCTATGAGGAAAGGCTGAGAGAGCTGGGGCTGCTCAGCCTGGAGAAGACAAGGCTCAGGGTGGATCCCAATCTCTATAAACACCTGAAGGGAGGGTGCAAAGAGGAAGGAGCCAAGCTCTTTCCAGTGGTGCCCAGTGATGGGACGAGAGGCAGTGGGCATAAACTGAGACACAGGAGGGTCCCTCCGAACATCAGGAAATACTTTACTGCGAGGGCAACCAAGCACTGGCACAGGTTGCGCAGGGAGGTTGTGGAGTCTCCGTCCTTGGAGATGTTCAAGAGCTGGCCTGCTCACGATCCTTGGCAACTGGCTCTGGGTGGCCCTGTTTGAGCAGAAGATTTGACCACATGACCTCCAGAGGTCCCTTCCAACCTCACCCACTCTGGGATTCTGTGAATAAGACTGTGCCGTTTGTCAAATTAAAGACTGCAAAATACACACTTGAATCTCCAACAGTTGTTAAAGGGTGTAGAAGAAAGCTGTTTTTATCTTGCACCGAAATGTTGAGCTACGGTGGGATCTCCAGCAAAAGGAGGTGCAGATGGGCTTCCTGGAGAACAACGACAAAGCCACAGCAAAGTAACGAAGAATTGCTACTGCAAACCTGAGAATGGACTGTGATATCCAACACCAACTGGTATTTGGAGAAAGATGACAGAAAAACATCGATTTTGGGGAAAAAAGTTTCTTAGATATGAAACAAAGAGCGTGCTAATAGAAATTGTAAGGATCACATTCCTGGATGCAGTATCGCTGCCAGACTTCTTCACAAAGAGTCTCTCAACCAAGATGAGCTGAAGCCAGTTTAGACTTTGCTTTGGCAAGTAACAAGGACGTTAAGAAGAGCTGGTGACATAAAATTACCTTCGGCTGAGTGCACACAAGCACATTCATAGTAAATTAAGGATAAAACGAGGTAAATGTTGTAAAAGAATCCAAGTTCACTCTTTTTAATCATGAGAAATTAAATAAGGCAGTAAAATCAAGTGGACTGAGGAGATAAGGAACAGGAAAGTGGCCATCTAAGTATTTTTCTTAGGTCAAAGGTGCAAAATTATTTCAAAGCTATATCCTCAGAACTCAAAAAGGACCCTAGGAACAACTGAAGACTCTACGCATTACGGAGAGGAAAGATTCATCAGCGATGTCTTAGAAGCCAGCAAGTAGTACAGAGATCAAATAAGAGCTGCCAGATGCCAACCTGTGCTAGACCTCAGCCAACGATCAACAAAACAGCAAGAGATGTTTCAGCCACAGAAGTAAAGGAGACAAAAAAGTGAAAGGGAAGAGAGCGTGCTGAAAGGATAGGCAATCTACCAGCCGAGTGTGGCACTACGGAAAATTTAGAACTTATACTTAGAGGAGGAGGGAGAATCTAGATATTCACGCTCCCAAGACCTCAATAGCATGCAAAGTTTCAGGGCAAGTTTTGAATAAACAAACTGAAGCAGTAAATGAGAAACTGACTTCAACAAGCGCTAGAGCTGACAATGGCAAACTGTGATGTGCCAGTCTGCTATTTTCTGTCTGTGAAAACAATGAATTGTAGAGACCGAGGAAGTACAGCTGAGCTAACCCAAACTTCATTGTGGATTTCAATACAGTGGAAGGTCCTGGGCGAGATAGAGGTGCTGAGGACTATTTCAAGAATCGCAGCAGTTAAGGGGGACAGAAATTAGTCCAAGGATTGGCATTTGGACAGACTTTGACTGACACCTTCATTAATGACGCAGATCGAAAACCAAAGTGCGCTAACTGCACAACCTGCCGACAAAGTCAATGGAGATCACCAATAAAAACATGGAAAAGAACCACACAGAAGAGCAACTAGATGATCTTCAGGACTGGTAGTATTACTCAGTAACAGCAGTGGGATACCATTTTACCATGCTATCAGGGACTGAGAAGAATGTTTGCTATCAAGACTGGAGCTCATCAGTTGGAAACCAAGTCTATATTAAAATTACTAAAGACTACTCATTGCTGCAGCCGTGAGAATGAACAAAGCAGAATACTGCCATAAAAAGATCTAGGAAAGTCCATAAAGAACCTAGAGATAGTGCTGGACAAAGCAATGGTGAGACCTGGTCGCCTCACCTTATACGTGGCTGGTCAAAACCGTACGGGTGAGATTAACACAAGCGAGTGCAGAGGAAAAACAAATGAGGTAAAACTGAACCTAAATAACCTCTTTCACAGGACAAGATGATGATACAACAAACGAACACTAAAGGCTGAGAGAGGATATGACGTGGCCAAACTCATCCAGGGAAAGCGGGAGACTCCACTGCCAAGCAAGAAGATGGAGGGGACGGGTAAGCCCAAAGACAACACTGGCGCAGGGAAAGCTAGCAGGAATTCACTGGAAGTACAGGCAGGGTGGAGAATGGAGTAAACACAGGAGAGCTTAAGGGACAGGAGACGGCACTGTTCTTAAACATCCACAAAGCCCTAACATACAGACATTCTGCATCCAGAAATAGCAAATAAATAAAGCAGGGTACAGTCCAGCACTGACTATGGAAAGTAAACTATCAGCCAACATAAGTTAAATAAAGTATGTTTTTTTTTTTTTCCCTGACACCTGTAAGAGAGAAGCCTGAATATTTAAATAAATCATTACACCAGTGCCTACCTTTGTCCACAGGACGTTACTTTCTCTACGGAAAGCAGCACTTAAACAAAAACAAGACTTAGTACCTGCTGCTTGCGTATCCAACGTCACAAAGGTTTTACCTTGCAGCTCTTGCGGACTCCTCCGTATCTAAAACTTAGAACTGGATGCTGAACTAAGACTTGACCAACTTGTAAAGTAAAAACTCTCCAGCTGGAAAGTGACGACCAGTATTGTACGTGGTATTAAAAAGAAGCAAAATGCAGTTCAAAGTCAGCCTACCAAATGTCTGCAATCAACAAGAGGAAGTTTCCTGAGTACTTAAAACCCATCATCTTTACCAGAAGGTGATGCAGACACTTCACACGTATTCCTAATATTTTTTTTTAATAGGATGTTTATTCCAGGTGGACCTCATTCTCTTGTTCAATATTATCACGTGCATTAGCTTTGTTGGAAGTGATCCCTAAAATTCCAAGTAAATTAATGTGAAGTTGTCAGCTTTCACACAGTAACTGCTTGAAGAAGGGTGAAGATGGAAGAATTCGGATTCTCACATTTGACCAAGCTTCTGAAAGGCAGAATTCAAATATACAGAGCCTTGTTTGAGATCCCTGTTCCAGACCTGGAAGTCCTTTGGTCCTTCAAAAGGCGCCTGTATCACTCCAGTACGCTGCAGGTTGGTACTTGACCTCACCCAGAACAAGAAGGTGGCCAAGGCCTCTCTGAACTATCAGCTGCCGCAGCGGTTGCAGAGTCTCTGTGACTGCAGGCTGCGATCTACGAGTGTTTTCGCCATCCACTAAGCTTCCTTCACCGCTTCCTCAGCACCAGCCTTATATCACAGGCAGTCTCACACCTGAGGCAATGCTTGTGTTAATTGACTGCACTAAATTAAGGGAAAGAATGAGCTTTGTCTCATTTTGCAGGTACCACCAGTCCTGGGCAGCACAAGGAGAAAGGGAGGTGGCCCTCCAGCTGTGCCTCTTTTTTTTTTTTTTTAAAAAAAGAGACACTAAGAACATTTCCTCTGTTTTATTTTGGTTTTTGTCTATACAAGTCTTTGTTTTCTTCAACATCAATATATACACATCTAAAGTCAGAGCTCTCTAATAAGTGAGCATCTCACTTGATTTCACAGCGCATTTCGAGATCCGCCGGGCTAAGGCAACATCAGAAGCTGATGCACCTTTTTGCTCT
This sequence comes from Tetrax tetrax, assembly GCA_009806455.1. Taxonomy (NCBI): domain Eukaryota; kingdom Metazoa; phylum Chordata; class Aves; order Otidiformes; family Otididae; genus Tetrax; species Tetrax tetrax. The sequence goes on from WHYT01016704.1 coordinate 185,099, forward strand.
TAATTAGGAACATCAAAACCCTCCATCTGCTGCAAGATTACACTGAGAGCAGGTTCAGCGTGGGCAAAACAAAGCACACTGACTTGCCACACTGCTTGAGAGAAAGAAAAAAAGTATTTTTAAATAATGACACACACTTTAAGAGCTCCTACCTGTATTTTTATGGGCCAGGTGAAATTGCTGACGTAAACGAAGAAAGTGATGTTTGGATTGTTGCGGAAATCAAATTTCTCATTGGAGAAACTGTCCTTGTACTCCTTTATGTTGGTTCTCGAAACAACTGGAATTTCCTCCCCAGCCTGCGTGCCAGCTGTTTTCAAATGTTAAAAAGCAGCAAGGAAATATGTTTCCACGCACATTTTAAGTGGCAAACAAAAAGGGCGAAGCATCCTGAATTTTAATGTTACAAAATTAACTATTCATCTGAATGCTGCCATTTTAAGCCGCATTGCATTATCAAAATCACTGTATGCCAAAATATTACATGACTAAAAATCAAATTTGCAACTTTGATGTTTCCAAAATACACCATTAAGATAGAAAAACATCATTATTTTTAGTATTTTACTTCTGCCCCCCAAGCCTAACATTTAAAACCATTACAGATCAAGTTTATAGGTTAAAAATAAAGTTTCCCCAATTAAATCCACATTTTTTGAAAACTCTTAGCCGAAACAAGCTACCAAGAAACGCAGATCATGCTCCTTTTACCTGCAAAACTTGTGGACCAAGTAATGTTGAGGTTGAAGTTTTTAGATGCATTGATAAACATGTCCAGGTCTCTGTTTTGCTAGGGAGGGGAAAAAAAAGAAAAGGCATTTTTAGGATAACAATTTTACTAAACTGTTTCCCTGCAAATATTAACTGAAAAAAAAAAATTATTGGAATTTGTTATTTACATGAAGCAAATACATCAAGTAAAAAATTATTTACATTTTCTGAAAGCAGCATTCTCCTCCCCAAGGAAAGCAGCAAAACAAGTCACATGCATAGAAAACCAGAGGAGGAACAGAGACACAAGGTATGGGGTGACCAACAGGCAAAAACCAAGTTGCTCAGCAGTTGTTCAAGCGACCGTAAAGAATCAACCGTTGTTCCTTAGGAAATTTTACCACGAGGACTTGAAACTGCACGGCCAAGCCAAGCTCAAAAAGTTCTGGTTGCTCTGTGGAGCTGGACATACACGTCGTGTTAAGAAACTACATCTGGAGATGCACAGAACTGCAACAACTCATCGCCTTCACGGCCAAGAGACGACACACAGAGACCCAAAGGATTAAGGGAAAGTAGAAAAAAATTTACCTCTTCCGGTGTTGCTACAAAGTTAATTGCTGTGTAATAGCGATCATCCTCTTGAGAAAGGCTGAAGGTGAACTGATAGTCAATGAGAAGAGTATCTGTAAGGAATGCACGGAGAAAGTTATCCCACGCCTTGGAACAAAACAGATTTCTGCAAAACGAGGCGTGATGTCGCCAAAGTGTTTCTTGCACAACTAGGAGTCACCAGGCTGTTACAAATGACTCCAACCTATGTATGATGCCATGCAAAAGGAACAAAAATATTTTTTACGTTGAGGCTAGAAGGGAAAAAAAAGAGCTTGCTGACATTTTCCCAGCAATAGCCTCCAGCGTACATCAGTGGGCTGGATTTCCATGGAGGGGAGGATTTCCATGGAGCAGCTACTTATGAATGGCCCCAGCTGTCGTCCTGCTCTGGGTCACACCATGTCTAGTCACACCAGGACCAGTTTTTGGCCTCCCTGTATGCCCTCCTATGCTCATCTCTGCCTCGGGCTGGGGTATCCCCTCCCTGTTACTCAACATCACCCAGTCAGTTTTGGGGATGCACCCACCACTCTCAGTATCCTTTTAATGAAAAGCAGTGTAATGACTCGTAATTATTCCCAAACCCAAGCAGAGATATTCCAAGCGACAACAAATATGAAGGTACACACTAGGTGTTATTTTTCTCTTCTTGCCTCCTGGATACCCCTTGTTGGGTAGACATGAGCTAGAAAACCTACAACTCTTACAAATCACTAAGAAAATTTCAAGGAAGAAAACCAACTGAAACTGAATCTGTACAGCATGAGGTTGATCCTGTAAGAACTGGAAAAAATTTTTTACACTGAGGGTGGTGGAGCACTGTCCCAGGTTGCCCAGAGAGGTGGTGGATGCCCCATCCCTGGAAACATTCCAGGCCAGGTTGGCCGGGGCTCTGAGCAACCTGATCTGGTTGGAGATGTCCCTGCTCCTGGCAGGGGGTTGGACTGGATGGCCTTTGAAGGTCCCTTCCAATCCTAACCAACTGTAAAGTTGGTTTTTTTCCCCCCTTTTTGCCCACTTTAGCACCCCTGCCATTGGCAGCAAAGAATTAGCTCATCCTTGCAAAGAGACTGCCGCGAGAAGCCATGAGTGCCCTTGTTCGGCTACGCAAGCAGAACTCAAATTTGCTAAATACAGCACGTCGATAATTTCTGTTTGCACAAAAATACTATTTGCCACTTGCATCTTTATGTAATTTAAGATTGCATCTATCCATCCCTGCCAGTTTGCTGATTGCTAATATTTGCAAATACAAGCTGGAGAGCTTCCGTTAAGTAATCGGAATCTTGGCAAAGGACTTGCTCGAATTGCACCGGAACCCAACTGTTCATTTTAAAGGAAATGTGCCCATTTTGAACCCTTACCCATTCTGATATGACTAGAATTAAAAAAAAAAAGTATTTTGCACTTAAAAAATTCTAAAGGCATGCTTTGTTTTTGACTTATTTGGTATATATTTTATCCTCAAGAAGAGTAGATTTCAATTCAAAGTCATGTGAAAGACATTGCAAAGTCTGTTCTGAAAAATGCAATCATCACACAGACCTTATCAAGAAGTGTATTTTGCTTCTCTTTAAACAACAGTTTTGTGAAAATGGAAGTTTTTTAAAACTATTTTTTATTCATTTGCTTGTATTTTAAATACATAATCCCCTGTATTTTAAACAGATGC
>WHYT01016704.1:188116-206372 GCA_009806455.1 Tetrax tetrax
AAGAATATATATTTTTTAATAAATTGATTTTTTTTTTTTTTTTCATTTCTACTTATTCCCAGCCACTAAAAATCAGAAAATACCACCTGTGCTGATAATGGTACACAACTAAAAATACAAGATCCACGTCTGAGCTATACTGGACTGCTGAAGAAATTCCACAATCCCTGCAAGTCAAACTAGTATGCAGTAAAAATGAAACATAATTTTCTGGATATTAACCTTTGCATCCACTTGGAATGTATTTATTAGCTCTTTACAATGCACAGAAGTGGATGACTACAGTAAAAAAATAAAATTTCCATTTACAGCTATTCCAGGATCTGTCCCCATAAATGTTTACTCATACGAACAACATTTTAAAAGTAAACTTGGCAATGAAATTATTCAGAATGAAATTATTTCCACTAACAGTACAGTAAAAGTCCTTCTGTTATGTTACAGAGAGACCTCCAGTAAATTTGTTGCTCTGAAACTGCTCCATTAAAACGTTTGAATGTCAAAGTCTTATTTCAGAAATATTTACGCTCCCCCAGAAGAACATCAGAGGGCACGGATAGTAAAAATCTACCAATTAAAGAGAAACTACTGAGGGATAAAGCTAAGTGGTACATATAGTTTGGGAGGTGAGGGCATTATTTTTTCACCCCATCCCTTCTGCATGACATTCCCAGTTGAAATGTTCTTTTAAAAACTGAAATCTTCAGGGAATTATTTTGCTTATGTTATCCCCTCAGGGGAAGCACGGCTGGCTGCACCGAAAATGAAGTTAGTCAGCTGTCAGCAGGAAGAGATGAGCAGAGACATCAGAAACATAATCATTTAAAAATGCCGGGCTTCCACGCCGGTACGCCACAGACTTTTGATTTCACATAACAAAGCGAAACGCACTCACAGTTGACACTCATCTCCTTTTATTCCCTTGGTGGTGCAGAAACATTTCCCTGAATTCGTGTTGCAGACAGACGCGTGGCCGTTGCACTTGCAAGCTGTTGAGTAGAGGAGGGGGGAAAAGATGCAACGAATGAATCAAGAGAAACAGATTTCAGAGCAATTAAGTCCTTTAGTTGCCAAACTGAGACACATCAACAGCTAAAGTGCAGATGAAAACCCATTTGGTACTCTTCGCTTTCTTTGCCATGCAGAAGGCAGCCAAAAATAGAACCCTGCATCTAAACGGAGGGAGTGTGGGCTCCAGGACTGACGTTTGGTATGAAATCATGATCAGACTGTGCTTCTTAGCCTCAAAAATTTATTTAACTTACTCTCTCGTTGTTAGATAGCACGAGGGATATTGTAACTGGTAAGAATAAGATAATATCTGGAATAGTTTTAGGCTCACTACCACATTTCAGTCAAACTCAAAACTCTAAGAAAAAAATATTTTTGCAGATAAAGCAAAGCTTGTGGTGCTTTTAGGGCTTTTTTCTAGAAATAAATCGACCTTTGAGAAAATAATGTCATTATCAACAACGTCAGTGTACCTGCAGTGTAAAACGGCTGGTGCTAAGAATACGATGTCCATGCCGTAACCAGTTTGGGGTTCGTGTCCCAATATATTTTAGAATAGCTTCGCCCTGGTCTCAGGAGCTGAAGTCATGGTTGAAGCAAATCAGCCATGTCCTTAGACTACACCACGTTTGTGGCAAGCCAAAAATAGACCAGCTCAAACTCCGAGCCTGCTTGAGATGCAAACCAAGGTATGACAGTGGGGACCTACACGAGATTTGCTTCAGAAGATTGTTCCCGATTCAAATTGAAATGCTAATGTTGGCACACTTTGAGACCTTTACTCATAAAGAAGTAGAGAAAGAAAGAGTAGGTGCAAAGAAAACCCAAAAGCAAACCAACAAACAAAAACAAAACCAACACAAAGAGTTGTCTTTGATATAATGTTGACTATAACTAGAAGAACGGCTATAACTTTTCCCCAGAAGGCAGGTGCCTCGTAGAAGTTGTTCTATCAATGAACTGGAAGATGCATCACATGGAAGAATGTATAACGTAAGAAGGAAAAAGAGTACACAAAGAGAAGATCCCTCATCTGAACTTGCTGGAAATAGTATCCTTTAACGAGGAGGAACCAGCCTTTAAGACGACATGTGCCACTCAATGCACCAGCAGATTCACAGCCATGAAGTCTCCATCCTGGCTATCCTTGCCAACCGCGGACCTTATTTTATGAATCCTTTTGATGTCTTCTTTATATTGGCACGTAATTGAAGCTATAACGTATCAGCGACACTTAATTGCGCTTCTCAGATGTGGATGAGTGGTTTCCTAGCAGCAACACGGAACAAAACATGAAGACGCGTAAAGGCCTATTGTGGGAACAAGTAGACTGTGTGAAGATTTGACAAAATAATTGTATTCTGCGAAGCAAATACACTTCTCATTAGTGGCACTTAAAAAAAAATAATTCTTAATACTATTGAGAATGCCTTGTACTGCCTTCCTTATGCAAAAGGCAAGCCAAGTGAAATCCTATCAATATTCATCACTAACCTACATAAAATTAGGAGAAATTTCCAATTTCATGTTGTTTAGATGCAGATCACAGTATCTTGGGCACTAACATTAACACTTCCTCACCTTGCTCTTCAGCCACATGCTTGTCAAGAAGACTGAACACTCAAACATCTTTATTTAAAATAAAAGTTACCTATTTATCTGTTTTTCGATGAGCCCCACACTGGAGATCGTTCACTAAAGGACTGGAACAAGCACAAAGAAGAGAAATTTTTTTCACGGCTTTTCAGACAACTATGAAGTTTGGAAACAAACTATTGACACCATGTACTGGACACCCTCGCTGGAGTCTAGAGTTTCCCTTCAGAGCCTGATGCTAGAGCAGAAAGCCAAAATTATTGGCAATGGCTTTTTGTCAGTGAAGCACGGGAACAGTCTGATGATGAACCACCTCACGGCAAGTCCTCCCTCCACCTTCTTCGCAAGCCATGGGTCACAGACTCTTTCAGGGATGGTCATGGGGGATCTCCGCTCCTCTTCCTATGTTTGTGACGGCCCAGCTTCCCAATGCTAACTGCATCGCCCACCCGTCCAACGCCATTTCTTCACGTCGAGGGCTTTAGTCACCCCCCCAAGGCTCTCATGCAGCCCTGGGAGCGGGGAGCTGGCAGGACCACGGCACCAGCAGCTCATCGTGGGCCACCAGCAAGCATTCCACGGAGGCGTTTGGAAGCGCTGCCGCAGCAGCAATCTGATTTCAGGCATAATAGCGCTTTCCGTTCTCTTGCAAATAACTTTCTTATCTACCGCTAGCATATTTTCATGTGAAACTTTAATCAGAAAATTCAAAAAATCCTGAAAGCACAGAAAGCACCTTGCAGCTATTTTTCCATTTGATGTGCTGCGTTTCCTGCCCTTCCCAAATAACACTCCTCTACATTGGCCACTTCCTCAAAGCAACCGCTGAGGAGTGATTTACCTACCATTTAGTTATTATCTGCCCAGCTCCACAAACCCCAATGCCTATGATGATATGCAAACGATTCTTTCAGAGAAATAACTGCAGTTCGTAATTTTTTTTTTTTTTTTTTTTGACACAAACGATGTAGCAACATTCACCTGCTCTGGTGGCATAGAGCAGGAGGAGAAGGCGTCTTATTCCAACTGCTCTTTTTATTCCTCCCTGGCTTTTGAACCCCATCGCTACCGCTTCCAGCTCTGGAACAGCGTTGCTCAACCTCTTGATGGCTCAGCAGAATGCGAAATACCAAACATTAACACTTTTTCCAGCACTGAATATTTGCTATTTTGCTATTTATGGTTCTCAAGATGCTGGAGCCACTGGGCTAACGCTGCAGATCTGCACATCAAGGTACCAGCACTCACACGAAGCGTGATGGATGCTTGTGCATCAGGATGGAGCAGACCAGCCATCACCAGCACGGATGTGACCGCGGGCTCCAAAAACAGAGCGGCACACTCCATTGCACACAAATGCACAAAAAGAACAGAATCAGCACATCGTTAATGGAAAGGAAGGAGACCACGGCTCAGAGGAGGGGAGAAGCAGGAGTTGGCTCTGCTACCCATCAGCCAATCCTTATCTGCAGAATTCCCCTCTGGAAACCTTTTCACCGAGGAAAAATTACTGACGGCCAGCAGTTGCTCTGGCTGCATCAGATAGGATGATTTCCTCTCCCTTTCCCTCTCCTGATCCACCTTGGTCTTTCAGCCCAGCTTCCCGCTTCCCTCATCCCCCTGCCTTCGCAGTAAACAGCGTTAAGTCACAGCAAATTAAAAACCTGGGCCCAAAGCACTTGAGAGCAAAGCACTTCTGACATGAGCTACCAGCTTGATCAGATAACGACTGAATGCTGCTCCACAGTCTCTCAACACATTTTCTAATTTCTTTTCCAGGCAGCTGGATGACTTTAGTCTATCATTCGTTATCTCACAAACAAATTATTTTTGGACAATCCTCACACGAAAGAGTCCAAAGTAACTTACTCTCCATTTCCACACGCATAGAAAAGCAACAAATACCAAACGGCACGTTGTGATCCAGTGATTAAACCTGAATGCGCAGAGCGGAATTAAACATTTTCTCAGGCCAGCTCAGACTCAATTTATTCATTCCTGCACTTCAAATTATCTTTCACACGAAATTAGTTTATGCATATCAGCAGTATTAAATCTTGCAGATAATGTTCTGAAATAAAGTGTCAGAGATGCACCTTTCCCTTTGTATCCGTGTCGTTCTGCTCCTGCAACACCCTTTTCTCTAAGTGAGGCAGCCCCGTCCCTGTCTGTGATCTTTTCATGCTCTTCCTTCCATGGAGGTGGTTCTTCATAGCCTCAAACATCACCTCCTTGCTCTTGCTTTAGGAAATAGGACATTCACGCTCCAGCTAATGACTTCCAACTTCATCCGAAAGGTCGATGCTACTTCCAGTAAACGTACTAAATGAATTCCCAAGGATTTTCTACTGGATGCTCTTCACACTTGGAAGGAGCAACTCAAAGTCTTCGATGTCTCCTCATTAATCACCTTCACTTATTGTTTCCAGGACTCCTACAAACCACCCACACTCATTCCATGGAAGTATGGATACTACTCCAACACAAACCCATGTTAATTATGTTCTACTTTTTCTATCCGTGTCTCTCATTGTATCACTCCACCTAAATCTATCCCATCCAAGCTCTTGGGAGCAAGAAAGACCTTCCCTTACATCTGCACATCACCCACCACAGCTGGATTCTGGTTTACTATTGGTGTCCCCACGCTACACTACAAAAGTTGCCATAATTCAGAATAATGTTGCAAGGTTCAAGGTCAAAATTTCAAATCTTACATGTCCGTGTCCCAGTATTACCTGTCTTGGTCCTTCAAGAAAGATTTTTTTTTTTTTCCCCCCAGTTTGTTAACTGGATCTTGCACAACCAAAAATATTCTTTGTGCCGGAGAGTCCCAAAGCACTTTACAAACTTAAAATGCAATTTTAAGAGGGATCACCTAATCCTCAATTGAAATCCAGCCAACTCCTCAGCGAAATACGGCAAGTCTTTTACGAAGCAGACAATTACAACAATAATTGAACAACATGTTAACCAAATGTAACAGAAGGAGGAATTTAGATAAGCAGAAATTTGTTCAAGACATTGGGATTAACAGTTTCTTTTCAAAACACAATTGTCAAACACTAAAATACACACAGTTTTCACTGTGGTCATTTAAAGTTTACAAAGGAAGGGAAAAAAAATAATCTTTATCATGTGCAATGAAAGTCAAAGAATTCCATCAAGCAGTTTCCGTATCTTTGATTTGAAGAAAGAAGGATTATGTCTTGCTTACAGGAAAGAAAAAAAAACGTATTATCAGGATATAATTTCAGTTAAGACAGGAGAGGAATAAGTAAAAAGCGAAAAACATCCAAGACTTCAGTGCAGGAAGATTTAAGGCATCACTTACGCTGACAGGTCCCTCCATTGGTAGGATCACCGTAGTAGCCCGAGATACACGTTTCACAGTGCTTGCCCGTCGTCAGGTTTTCACACTTCTCACAGATGCTTTCGTTGACACACTTACTGTGCCCGTTACACTGGCAGGCTGAAGAAAACAGAAAAGGATGAGGAATGATTCAGAAATCCATGAATGAAACCATCTCGTGCACCTTCCAAACATGTTCTTACAGTCTTGCTAGCGACACGTGAACTCAAAGAGACGCGTATACTGAAAACACACGGAAAACGGAACTTCACGTGTGTACTGGACAGGCAGGACTGGAGGCAGCTCGTGGGATGGATTTACAAGGAGGAACAGGGAATAAAGGGTTTAGCAGAAATCCAAGTAATTTTATTTTACATATTTTGTGTCAAAAATATTATTTCAGAATCACTCTGAGCACCACTAATAGTTAAGTCACCCTTCAAAAAAACAATTGCCTTTCTTTCAAACAACCCCAAAACAAATAAACAAAAGTTATAAACTTGGTAAAGGTTTGTAGGAAAAGAAAAAAATTCACTGGAGGAACACATAGATAAGTCTTCACGTAGCAAATCTCTGCAGCTCACCTTCAGATACCTGCACAAATCCTTCCATCTTCAAATGTTATTTCTTTTTTGCCTTCCAAACTCTTTTCCTCCTTCTGTTAACAGGAGGGAACACAGACACCACTACAGTCTTCACAAATCTCTCCCTTTGCATTTAACTTTTGCTACCGTTGAAATCACAGAATGGTTTGAGTTGGAAGGGACCTTAAACATCATCCAGGCCAACCCCCCTGCCAGGAGCAGGGACATCTCCAACCAGATCAGGTTGCTCAGAGCCCTGGCCAACCTGGCCTGGAATGTTTCCAGGGATGGGGCATCCACCACCTCTCTGGGCAACCTGGGACAGTGCCGCACCACCCTCACAGTAAAGAATTTCTTCCTAAGATCTAATCTGAATCTACCCTCTTCCAGTTTAAACCCGTTACCCCTTGTCCTATCCTTACATGCCCTTGTCAAAAGTCTCTCCCCATCTTTCCTGCAGCCCCCTTTGGGCACTGGGAGCCGCTCTCAGCTCTCCCCGGAGCCTCCTCTTCTCCAGGCTGAACAGCCCCAGCGCCCTCAGCCTGGCCTCACAGGAGAGGTGGCCTCCTCTGGACTTGCTCCAACAGGAAATGTTTGAACAATTAAACACTGCTCGTTTACCTGGACACTGAATGAAGGACCAGTTGTAGCTGTTCTCCACAGGACACATGCTGACGTTAAGGACGGGCTCCAAGCTGTGTTTTGCCGTTGCGGAAGGGGTTGGCATCTTGACGGGTCCCCTGTAAGAGCCTTCGATGCACTTCCCCTTGCCGGTGTTGCTCGGATCGGTGCACCAGCCGCAGCCGGGCTGCTCCAAACAGTGAGCACACGTGCAGTAGCCTGAGCAGTTTTCGGCTATAAAAAAAAAACCAACCAACAAGTAAACATCAAATTGTGAAATAAATCACTGCCCCAAAACACAGGCAACAGTGAAAGCAGAAACTCTTGTATGTCTTTTGCGACCTTAGGTATTTATCCCACCAAATCTGTAAATATTTATTCTGATATTCACAGTAAATGATGTGTGTGTGTGTGTATATTTATTCTAGAAGCTAAGATAATTACTAACACAAAGGATGAATAAAACAGTGAATTATGAAACAATGCAAGACATCTAAAGTTCTTCTAACCATTAACCACCACCCACCAAAACCAGAGGTGAAGGTTCCCACCTATAAAAGATCTATGATTTACAACACATCAGATTATAAAAAGAGCCATCCGGAAGCAACGGCTAAAAAACTGTTTACTTGCTTTGTGTCTCTTCTTACCACATGTTTTAGTATCACACACGACTACTTCAAGTATTTAAACCAAGCAAAATGCACAGGACACAAATACAGAACAGAATTTGTCTCAGGATGCTCAAAGTGCCACATGCAGATGCCCTGGGCCCAGCAATCAACTAAATTGGGGAAAAACCTTTCTCAAATGGGATTGTATTCCAGGGGTGACAAACTCTTTAAATATGGAAAAGCTTTTCTATTTCTTTCCCCATACCATCTTAAAAAATATTTTGTAGATCCTTGCTGTTCCAAGATGAGCAGACTTTCTATCTTGACATTTAAATCAGCAATACGTGCCTCAAAAAAGGAAAAAAAAAGTAGTAGAAAACCATTGTTTTCCATTATTTCATCCTCAACAGCTTCCAAAAGCTCATGGAGCATCTCAAACTGCCCAACTCCCCTCCCTCTGCTGCCCCAAGAGCTCTGGGCTTTCCTGACTCCCCTGCCCACACACAGCACCTAAAGAATTCAACAGAAATAAAAATCATTTCTAAAACCGTCCGACCAGTTTTTAAATTTCTAGGCTATTGCACCCCAGTTTGAAAACAAAAAGCAATATTCCAAAGCACCATAAATCTTATGCAGTTTGCTCATATCTACCTAAAAGGGGAAAAAATTAAGTCATTTATTTAAAATAAGTTATAAATTCCTACTGTGGGCTATGTGTAGACAATACTTCAGAATAAAACACTCATGTAAATCCTAATTCCTACTTGATACAGATAATCTAACACTAAATTACACGGCTCTATGTATGAATAAAAGAGATACAGAAGAGATATAAAAAGCGGCTAATCACATGAAATGATGTAACAATTAATTTGAAGGGCAGGGATTCAAATGATGAAACAAGTACTTCCCCATGTGAAAAGACAGCGGAGATTTCATCATCTCCCTCGAAAGCCTTGGCCATCTGCCGTTTGGTTTAACCGATAGCTCCCGTCACCAGGGCCCGTTTCTGCCCATAGCTTTACGCGACGCAGGACGGAGCCGCACGCACCGAGCTCCCGCGGTCAGGCGCTTCTGATTTTTGAAAATCCCCTGGACAGAACGACCGACGGGCAGAGTTTGCTGACGTTTGCTAGCAAACCCCAGACTCCAGCCTGCTCGGCGGGACGCAGAAGCAATTACTCACGCGGACAACTGCTCATGGTGTACCACTCCATGCACTGCCCGTAGGGGAAGGAGGCCACGTAGGCGTTGGAGTCCACGCACTGCTTCATGTTGCTGCACCACATGCACTCGGAGCTGCCGCTCGTGCACTCCCCGCACACGGTGCGCAGGGCGCAGGGCGTGCGGCACTGCTTGGCGCTGTGGTTGGCTGCGGGCAGGAGAACAAAAGTCAGATTTCTCCCAAAAAGAAACAGGTAACCAGCCCCAGGAGAGAAGGACAGAAGATGAAAAGCCCTGACTATTATTCAGGCTGAGAAACAGTTGGATATCGCAGACTGGTATCACTTCATTTGCGGTGTGGAGATGCCTGATGGAGCTGGAGAATATGAGAAATGCAGTAATACTTAAAAATAAAATAAAATAAAATAAAATTTCTCTTATTAGCTATCCCTCATGAAAGTTAATGCTTTTTAGGGTAGCCACCTTAAAACCAATTTAAATAAATAGCGTTCTGAATGTGGTCATTATCTCCCTGTCGGCGTATTCCTTAGACATTCTCCCAACCGAAGTGTCGGGAAGAAACCCCACGTTTTACGTGAGCACGTGTGTCAAGTTGTTTGATCGGTTCCAGACAGCAAATGAGTACTGAAAGCAGAGATAACTCGGGAGTTTGTGGTGCGAGCCAGCACTTCATCACCCGTTTCAAGTGATTTTTCTCAGACCATAAAAAAACGGATAAAGCTTAAATCAATACAAAGCGCTGCAAGTTAAAATGCACACAATTTGGAGTTCAGGTTCCACATTCCTGATCTGCATCCTGCACTTCCAAATTTCTTAAAACTTCGAAAGGCACTAATTAGTATTTAGAAATAATCAGCTATCAGGGAGTGCTAACACACCAAGCCATTTCAGACGATACGCAGTTCCAACAAAGCTAGGAGAGTTTTCCCAAAAGCAAATAGCTTCCTTTTCAAAGTTCTTACATCTCCAAAGTGTCTTGCCCAATTAATTTCAAACTTTGATAAAATCCTCCTCTGGCTACGGAGCAGGGGAGGGGAGGAAAGGGGAGTTAAATTGGAAGGAGCTTTTATTGTATTTTTTTTTTTTTTTTTTTTTTTAAAACAGGAGATTGCTCCATACCATAATTAACCTAAATGTCACGTTCAGGTATGCAATTTAGAAAAAAATAATTAAACTATAATGTACTTGAAGCATTTTACAGTTAACAGCATAAATGTGGAGCTTTTTTTAAAATTTCCAATTCCTGAATGAAATAACTACAGATGACACTTTTTCAGAACCATTTTTTTTTGGCGAAGTCATGATGCAGCTCGTTTTAAGTGTAATGAACGGGATGCTTTTTACTCTCTAGGAAATATAAATACGTATTAAAATCACAGAATGTTTTGGGTGGGAAGGGACCTTCAAAGCCCACCCAGTCCAACCCCCCTGCCAGGAGCAGGGACATCTCCAACCAGATCAAGGTTGCTCAGAGCCCCGGCCAACCTGGCCTGGAATGTTTCCAGGGATGGGGCATCCACCGCCTCTCTGGGCAACCTGGGACAGTGTGCCACCGCCCTCAGTGTAAAAATTTTTTTCCTACTATCTAATCTAAATCTGTCTCCCTCTATTTTAAACCCATCACCCCTCGTCCTGTCACACCAGGCCCTGCTGAAGAGTTTCTCCCCATCTTTCCTGCAGCCCCCTTTGGGCACTGGAAGGCCATTTTAAGGTGGCTCTAAGAAGAGCCTCCTCTTCTCCAGGCTGAACAGCCCCAGCTCTCTCAGCCTGTCTTCATAGGAAAGGTGCTCCAGCCCTCTGATCATCTGCGTGGCCCTCCTCTGCACCCTCTCCAACTGGTCCATGTCCTTCTGATGTTGGGGGCTCCAGAGCTGGACGCAGCGCTGCAGGTGGAGTCTCACCAGGGCAGAGCAGAGGGGCAGAATCACCTCCCTCGACCTGCTGGCCACGCTCCTCTTGATGCAGCCCAGGATGCCGTTGGCCTTCTGGGCCGCAAGGGCGCATTGCCGGCTCATGTTGAGCCTCTCGTCCACCATCACTCCCAAGTCCTTCTCCTCAGGGCTGCTCTCAATCCATTCTCTGCCCAGCCTGCATTTGCGCTGGGATTGCCATGACCCAGGTGCAGGACCTTGCCCTTGGCCTGGTTGAACTCCATGAGGTTGGCACGGGCCCACCTCTCCAGCCTGTCCAGGTCCCTCTGGATGGCATCCCTCCCTTCCAGCATGTTGACGTCGCGTGAAGTGTTAGTCACGAGACACACACGTTAAATATCATTACCTGGCCTCTCGCAGACGCTGCCGTTGACTTCGTTGATGCACGTCGCTGCCTTCAGCCCCTGCTGGAAAGGCTCGGCTAAATAACCACAAAATCCAGCATCGCTCGGTTCGTCAGGGAGCCACTGGAGCAGGGTGTTGGTGAAGGGAGACATGTCTTCCCAGCACCAGTACGACACATTGATTTTCCTCAGTCCAACCCACGGAGTCAAAGTTTTGGGCTAGAAAGAAAGGAAAATGCTGGATTTCATACCCAGTTTTGTTACCTTATGTATTAAAAGAAAATACACATCACCATATAAAGCTCATAAAATACATATATAATGCTCATAAAAACCTTTCCAGGTTACATGTTGCAAAATAAAATAAGGGAAATATTTGTTTCTCGGTGTTATCAGAAATAAATGCCACACAGACTGATAAATCCTTCAGAAAACTCTGTCCTTGTTCCAAACTACATTGCCAGTTATCTAAACCAGGTGGAGAACAATCAAACAATCACACTGGCTGACTATGAAATTAACTCCAAGTTGCTCATGATACGTTTGTGGCTCCTAGAAATTGCTAGAGACAGGAAAAAAAAAAATTCTGGAGCTACAGTTTGGCATGAGGAAGAAAACTAGCAGTCCCCTACACAATTTAAAGGACAGGATCTACCTACTCTGCAGTCTGGGTAGGAGATCTCCTGCTCTTCAAGAGAGGTGGAGAGACGGAGCAGGTCAAATCCAAATTAGTGGTGCTAAAAAATTAGTGGTGCTTCAACCAAATTCTCAATATGAAGAACCCGTAACAATGATTTCTACCAGCAATCTATTTTTTGGCCAACTTATTTTGGGGAGAGGCATTTGAACTGTGTTGGTACAGTATGATATTTTACTGTTGAAGTCTTTTCTCCATCAAAGCGCTTTGGTGGCATGGCTGTCCCAGGAAAGCTTTAGAGCAGACGTCTTTCCTCACTGCTACACATAACCATCACCTACTTACAGAATCACAGACCTGTTTGGGATGGAAGGGACCTTCAAAGGTCATCCAGTCCAACCCCCCTGCCAGGAGCAGGGACATCTCCAACCAGATCAGGTTGCTCAGAGCCCCGGCCAACCTGGCCTGGAATGTTTCCAGGGATGGGGCATCCACCGCCTCTCTGGGCAACCTGGGCCAGCGTTCCATCACCCTCAGCGTAAAAAAATTTTCCTAATATCTCATCTAAAACTCACTAATCTGAAACCTACCTGAAACTCATTTTCTGCACTCTTAAACCTTAGAGCTGCAGCTTCGAACAGCGACAAGGTTACACGGCTCTGTGTGCCAATATCGACACGTTTTCTTACTATTACAAAATATCTATACACAGATTATATTTGAAAGGATAATTTAGCCAAAAAATAAAGACCCCTGTATATTAACAATTTGTTTCTCCCCAGCGTAAGGGTTCAAACACTATTAGGGAAGCGTTGCCGTGTGTCTTTAGGAATTTACACCACATTTAACCACTGGGATGCTCAGGAACACCTGGAGATGTTCAAACCTCGTACTTGTACAGTATCTCGCGCTTGGCTTCCTCTCTTTACAAAAGATTTAACAAACAATCTCCTCTGAATTGCACCTTACCTTTTTTTTGGCTCAACTGAATCCCCTCTAAAACCCTGTCATTGCTGAAATGCCACTTGAAAATTACAGAGGGAATCAAAGCAGGGAATGTTCTCATTTCAACAGGGGAATATTTCTCTTCAGTACTGAAATACGTCGTTGTCCTGTGAAAAATAGCAATCCTACTGCCTCCAGTCTCATTTCTTCCATATAAAACCCTTCCTGATTGCCAGCCCTGCCCACCGTGGCCTCTGGGACCCAGGAGGAGTTACTCTGATGTGCCATCAAGCAGCTCTGCAGCCCAAACCAGGATTTCAGCGATGCTGCACGGCATCGGTCTTTGTTGGAGCTTTAGCACCACCTATACCACCTGCCCTGAATACCTCCGTGCTTCTGCCAGAGACCGGGAAATAAAAATATATATTTATTTTATTGATGCATGAAGAGGGACAGATTCCAAGTCATTTCTCACTGGCTCTGACAGAAAAGCACCTGCCACTAAATCAAACACAAATAACTCCAAATAAGCCAAGCGGCTCCGCGGAGTAAGAAGCCAACATTTTAAAGAGCCACTTTTCTGAGCAGAATAAATAACTTGAAATGCTGTACATTCAACACCTCCGGCGCCCTAAAGGGACCTTGATTTATAAAATATCGTGTACAAGTCACGAGAGGACTCCTGCTGCAGTCGTGTATCCCACAAGAGAAATGCGCGGCTGATTTCATTACAGAAAGCGATACCTTTGAGGCACTGTGTATGTTTATATTTATCTTTCCCATTTACATTCTCTACAACTTCAGCTCAAAAGCACCCATAGGGTACGTTGAATTTCAAAAGAAAAATCAGTTCTTTTCAGTTAAGAGGCATGTCTATTCTGTACAGAGCATACAATACCACAGCAAGGACTTTGCTACAGTCGGAGCTTAATTACTCAGGGGACATAAAAAAGAAGCGCTCACCGAAGACTGCATCTTCTGCAGCTCCTTCAGAACAAATTCTACCTTTTTCTGGGTCGTGAGAGAAGCCAGCAAAGCACCGTTGGACCTGCAGGAGAGCTTGGCGTGATCGTAGTTCTCCTTGGCGTTTGTAATTTTCAAGCAGGAATTGCCAACCAAATGCCAGTTGGTTCCGCAGATATTTTCTAGGGGGAGAAAAAGAAAGTAAACCAGCAAATGCAAGCGACCTTCACAATGTTCTAAGTAGTGAAAGAGCTCTTCCACCACAGTAAAACCCACAGCCTGATCCCAAACCAGCAGGATCGGAGGTATCCATGTATGAAAACCCTGGAGGAAAAGGGAGCTTTGGGGAGCTAAGCGTGACGCGACCATTCAGTTATCTGCAGAAGGTAGTCAAAGCACTTATCGCAACATCAAATTGCAAAATCATTGTGGAAGAAAGAGTCAAGGCAAGCAAATGAGTATTTTGCTAATGGCTTAAAGCTATTTATTCAATTGTCCTTGTTAGGACACCTTCCAACAGAAGAGGGTTGCTGTGCTAATCCTGTCCACGCTATCAAACTTCCAGGATTAATTCCTCTTTCACGCTGAGCACAGCCATGCCCATTACCAAAGAACTCCTTATACTTCATGGGAACTATTTCCCCTGCTCATAACCACTCTTGCAGAAAAAAAAACAAAACAACCTGCTGGACATTTTAGGTGTGAATTTCTGTAGAGCTGATGTCTATCTCCAACCTCTTGGTTTAGCTTTATCTAACCATTAAAAGGTCCTCTCTGTGTTAGTTTCTTGCCTTATTAGCTGCAAATGTTAATCACTGAAGATGCTGTATTTCTATCCCAGTCACTGGGAGAAAAAAAAAAGAAAACACAACCCAACTTACTACATCCTCAACTCTCGTGAGCTCCACTGGAAACACTCTAATGCGAGAATTTTCCTTACACACTCCAGGTGTTATCTGCCTAATTCATCCAGTACGTGCCATTAGGCTTTTGCACGATTCTAGTTTCTAAAATTAAACACCATGCATTATTAAATCTAATATCTTGCAGAAGCCTATTATATCTACAGTGCTGCTTTTATCAAACGAGACGAGAGAGATGAAATACAGCCTAATAATTATACAAATGATCATCCTCCTCTTCAGACAGTTGGGACTGAAAAATATTCCATCACGCTTGCTGAATTCACTAGAAATAAGGTTTCATACCAAAGTTGGTATGATTAAGCATTATTTACTCCAGCTTAGCACTGAAAATCAGATTTGGGGGTAAAAAAAAAACAAAAAAAAACCCCAAAACAAAAACAACCAGAAGTAAATAAAACCAACATGATTTTTGGACCGGGTGAAGTTGGTGGTTTTTCTCACACAAACACAAGCAGTACCCACCTGGCAGAGCGATGCACTCCTGATTCCTAGGTTCCCACTGACAGTTTTGATCCATGGCACAGCTTTTACAACTGGTCTTTTTGTTACAGTAATAGGCAGGGTTATCCTTAGGACAATTCTCATACAGAGTAATAGGAACCTACAAGAAACAGCACAGGTGAGGCTTTTTCCCGTAAAAACAACGTCGGTTTCTGACAGCCACGACTACCACGCTGAACTTCACAGCTCAGACCTACAAAGCAACCCCTGTCCTCCAAAGTTGTGACACTGGCCGCAGCCTCGACATTCAGAATATTCCCCCACGCCACCATCTGACACATTTTCTGTACTAAAGCTTTGACAAAAGGGTCCAGTTTTGATGGCGAACCCAAACGGTGATGCGTCTTCGTGAATTATCACGCCGCCTCCCCCCCTGCCCTTCGCCATCCTCCTAAATGGAAACTCCCACAAAAAGCCCTTGGAGGACCAACTTGACAAAAATTTAACTATGTTAGCAGCTCAATGCTACACAAGCACTGGAAATAAGGAAACAACAGGGGTCATAACACCAACAGACGAAGGCATTGGGACACTGGATATTTTAAAGGTTTAAATTTAAACTATGGAAGAGTAAGAGAGACTTTACCTGTTCCTCCGTGCAGTTGTTATGCATGGAGACACACTGGTCAGTGCACCATTGACAGCTGTTTGTGTTTGCTGTACAGCTGTAGCAGTCTGTAATCTGATCACATTTCTCATTGTCTACAGCTATTAAAGAAAAAAACCTGCATGACCAAAAACAGGCATTTCCTGACAGAGCTCTAAGAACTTGATTATATACAGCAAAAGATCTAACCAAACAGTAGTGCCGGTAGATTTCCCGTTATGGACTACTTAGTCAATCTGATACTTTCACGGGATTGAACTGATAGAACATTGCATTCATTTACAGCGTCAATCATTTTTTAGCGCCCAAGGAGCCACAAAATCCGTCGGAAAATGCACCAAGACGTGGAAGCGGGTGAACTAAGACCTGGCGTGCACGTTCAGGCAACGCCCGCGCAAAACGATGCCAGAGGACATCTCCCAAGGACGGTGAACATCTCCCACCGCAGGCCCCGTTTGCCACAAGCCTGGCCTTCGATTACGCGGAGCATTTTCATGCAAAGCTTGAACTTTCCACTTCATCTTTCCGAGTGCTTATCGCCTGTGTTTTGTGAAAATTTATTGTACATTGAGAGCCCATGAAAGCAATGTCCCTTCACATCAATTTCTTTTTAATAATTAAAGGCTGTCATCTATTACAGAATCAAGGTTCGTAGAATTTAATTCAGAGCCATGAATGCATTGGGATAAAGCATTGAAAAGTTGTTGAAAAATTATAGTAAGGGAGAAGACAGGAATCAGACCTTAAATGTTCTTTTTCTATGCCTCTATCCACACAACCCTGTAGAAGGAGAATTAAAGTAACTTTTCTTAAAACACTCTTCCTGCTGTCTCTCTTGAAGAGCACAGGATAACGTCACAGGACTCAGATCCCCCTTCCCTTACCCCGTGGTGCTCACCAGCGAATTGCTGGCTCTCACAAGGTCAGTTCTTGGAGCAAACATCTACAGAACAATGTTTCAGGCCTGATTCCTGACTGCTGACGTCTGTTCAGGATAGGAAAGTTGTACAGTAGGAAAAAAAAAACAAACTAATGAGCAAGCAGCTTCAGGGGGAGTGAGAGATGGGAACATCTCCATGTCTCTGCAGCCACTTGGTCAAAGGAAGGTCTCCCATGGCACGTATGGAAGCACAACTACAGCCCTCCCATCTTAAACTTGATCTGATAACGGCAGACAACTAAGGCAAGACAGAATTTGGAAAAGAAAAAGACCCTACAAGCCTTTTGGAAAAGGAAACCGAAAGAACGTGACACATACCTGGCTTGGGAGGACAGTCTTCAAAGACCTTCTGCTGCTGCTCTACCGTTGCCATTTCCCAGGGGACACAGAGGGAAGAGGTGGCAGCCCACACGCACCTGACGCCAGGACCTGCTCGCAAGCAGGCCGTTTCGTTGTCAAAGGCTTCGCATCTCTCGGGTGTGTACTTCAGTATGTCGCTCAGGAGAAGGCTGTTGAAGCCCCCAAACACATACATGGTGCTAGACAAAATGGAAGTAAAGATATCAATATTTTCACCTGTGCTTACAGACCACGCACTGCTGAAGGTCAACGTGATTCAAGGTCTGAGCAAAGAGTTTCATGACATTCCAGCAGGTATAAACCCAAATAAACGGCTCTTGGTTAAGGAAGTCACCAATGGAAAGGTCAGTCAGGTTCCACCGTTTCAGAGAACCAAGAGAATCTCAACACACATGTGTTGAGACAGAGTCAAACCATCCCAAGGTCATGGATTGATCTTCTCCTTCAGCCAGAACTCCGGCGACACCTGAAACTCAACTATACATGAAATGCTGCAGAAATGCGGAATCTTCCCATGAAGAACAGTGGGAAGAGAGAGAGGAAGGATAAAAACTGGGGAGACAATATCACACCATGAAACCAGCATTCAGAAACTGTGACAGAACAATTCAGCGTTGTCACATCTTGCTACACGGCTGTGACAAAACCAGTTATTTTCATGGTGGTTAGCAACTGCGCAAAAAGTCATGGTGATAACTAAAAAAAAAAAAAAAACCAAAAACCCCAAAACAGAATAATATTTTGAGAGGGGAGGGAGGTAGAAAGGTGGGTTTTTTAAACCTCCTGCAGCATGAAAACTGCTTCAGGCAAAACACCAAATTTAATTACTTACACAAACACGTCACCCAAAAAAACCCTGTGCATCCCCTGTTGGTAAATGTACATTTAAAAAGAGAGTGAAGAAGAGTCAATGCAACTGAATAAAAGTTTTGGTTGAATAATCAGAATTTTTGATACTATTTTAATCCTATATTAGGAAAGAGATAACACACAAGCTTAATGGGAGCAAACTGGGACCAGTTGGAGAGAGTCCAGAGGAGGCCACGCAGATGCTGAGAGGGCTGGAGCAGCTCTGCTGTGAGGCCAGGCTGGGAGAGCTGGGGCTGTTCAGCCTGGAGAAGAGGAGGCTCCGGGGAGAG
>WHYT01016704.1:239564-255401 GCA_009806455.1 Tetrax tetrax
ATTTTTTTTACCCTGTTAAAAAAAAAAAAAAAAAAAAAAAAAATCTTCATGTACAGGACCAGACTGCCCTGGGGGCACTCAGACTAGGAGCAGCTTAGTAAACAGGTTTTGCAGACACTTGCACTGTGTAAACGTTTGCATTATGCAAATATTTATCACAGTTAAAAATTGATAAACCCAATTTCAAGTTTCTCCATAGTCCAGGGCTGAGGATTTCCAAGATCTTTTATATTCAGGGTAAATACCACACTGGGAACAAACATAAGCCAGCAGCAGAAGGTCACAAAAACGAGATGAAGGAAGTGAGGGCTCACGCAAGTGCTGTAAAAAGCCTGGGAGGTCACAAAACCCGAGCTTTAGAGAAGGAGGAATTTACAGTGTTTATCAACAAACTCTGAAAGTTTGTCCAACCGCACAAAGCTCAACCTCGCAAATCCCCCAGCACGGTGCAAAAATAGTGAAGGGTGAAATACGGTTATGGTTAATATTACAATTTAACAGAAGCCAAGAAATGAGATAAAATATGAACACTGCTCTTGGAAAAAAAAATCCTAGTGCATTTATTTTTGTATCAGAGAAAGATATTTTTCAAAGGATGCTTTTTTGCACTTCATCAAAATTAGAAGCATCTGCTGTTTCCTTAACTTGGTTTACTGAACAACAGAACTCACTGCTAATGAAGACGAAAATCAAATGTCATCTAAAGAAGCAATTAAAAAAAATAATTGAATTTTTTTTCCTACCTCAAAAATGTGATTGTATTGAGCTCACGCTTGCCTGTCCCCAGGCACAAACTTCCTAGCAATTTACAGATGATTTTTAAGTCTGAACCATAATTGTTAATGCTGTGAACTACTTCTAACCTCAATTTTAAAAGCCTATTAATTTTTGGAAAACACACAAGAAACTGCAGGCACAAATCACGATCGTTTCACCTTTTCAACGGCATATTAAAAATTAGCTTGATTAGAGCAAAACGATGACGAGTCAAGATGTCATTGCTTCCCTCCTGCATGTTAATTCAGCATGGAGAGAGCTTCCAGGGTGTGCTTCCAGGTTTTTTGAGGAGTTTTTTTAGAAGACAGAAGGTTTATTCTGCTTCAGACGGGGTAAGAATAAGATGATAATTCATTTGTGTGTCCTGCTTTGACCACAGATTGGTCTGAAGATTTACAGGAAGCATTCTTTCACCACAAAACAACTCTGCATTTTCAGTTGAAGACCAAAAAATACACGTGGTGGTTTTAGTTTTTTACCAGCTTCCCGTTCTTAGGCTGATCCTCTCTCATAGAGATTATAAGGATTTTTTAGAATAAACATCAAGTATTTTTAGAACTTCATTTCACAAATGAAAGCACAGCAGAAGGTTAATTCTGGAAATAGTTAATCAGCCACTTGGAACAAGCAGAGTCCAAAGGGAACCATGAGATTTTCCATCCACTACTTGGGATTATTTCTTTAATTTCAGCTAAAAAGAACTGAAAACATAAGGTGGTGCTTGTCACTGCAGGGCTAAAGTACAGAAATGCAGAAGTTATATTTAGGTCTCTGAAAAGTTGACTGTTAACCAGCATCCACAAATGAGTCTCTCACCACAGCCAGATGAGCCAAATCCCAGTCATCCATCAAAAGAAGAGATATTTTTACGCATGTTTTTACAAACTTGTCCGGCCCATCATTGTTGCTTCTGAACACGTTCCAAAAAGTTTAAAAATTTCAAGTTTAAAGTATAGAAGGATGTACATAGTTCTACAAGACCTGTAGAATATTGATTACTTGGCCTTTGCTTTCTGTCAGCGTTGATACACTAGGAGTTAAAAGTCAGTCGTGCAAAAATGATAAATGGGGCAGTTTTCTACTTCAGAAGGAGCCCATATGCCTAATCATAGAATCCTCTCAAGCTGAACGGGATGACAGTAATTTTTTTGTGTCTCAAATAATCAGGATTTGGAAATGAAAACATTATACTTACATGCTACAGTGTAGTAACGCGATCTGTTCATTGTAAAAGCAAAAACAACTCCTTAATTGTTTATGCTGACGACGACTGCACACAAGGACTCTTGCTGTCTGTGCTGTAGTTGCAGTCTCATATCTTTAGAGTACTGGGAGACAGTCACACTGCCAGAGGCCACACTGGATTCGGGCTCCAAGTTACAGAAATATCGCGGCGTACAGGGAGGTTCTTACCAAGGGAACTCACCTAAAAGCCGCCAGTAAGGGAGCGTAAATCGAATCTCCGTCGTACACATACAAGTGGTCCCAACTGCACTCTGTGGCAAAGTGATTGAATCGAAGCCTGAGGATTGTGTTTGGCCTGTTAAAAAAAAATAATAATAGAAGATCTTTAATTAGCCACTTGTCACACACGGCAAAGTCCCTCCAACAGTCTCCCCCGGCGTGAAGCTCCGCTGTGAACAAGACCAAAACTCAGCGACTCAGTGCAACTGTAGAGGTCTCAAACATGCCGTGGCTTTCTTTTTTGGTGTGCTGTGTCCTTAAACAGCGCCCTTAGACCTTTCCCCACCACCAAAGGCAGAAATGGAAAAGCAAGCAGAGCCAGCCCTCTGCTCCTCACCAGGATTGACTCCTCTGACAGTAGGGCTTTGCAGGGGTAAGAAGGAAAATCTACACAGACAATATATTTGAGGAATCACAGCCACCCTCAGGGAACTAAGCAGAGCTTTTTCTTGTTCACAGGATCTTCTGCAGACTGAAATGATTACGATGGCCTGAGAGTATTTATTTGCTGGCAGAAATCCTTCTTCCATCACAGTACAGGCCCTGCTGAGGGAAGCCCCTCCAAACTGGAAATCAGAAATATGCCTCAGTGGATGCTAACTGAAGAAATTATCCGTCTTGCTCTCTGCCTTCTAGGAGTTGGAATAAGCAGGTCAAGAGAACGCAGAGGAGACCCATCTTCTACAGGATGGGAGGCCCTGGGAGGTTAATCTTCGTGAAAAGGAAATACTTTGGTTATTAATTGGACTGTCAAGATGGACTAACCACTCACTGCCCATCATTCTTTACCAACGCCAATGAGGTTGCTTGGTTTTCTTCTGGAGATGCATTACAAAAAAAAAAAATATTAGGACCAGTTAAGAACAAAGGAATTGGAAGTTCTGGGAAGAGACTTGCTACCCTCCACCTGAACGAGGCTGGCCCAGCACACCCTGATGTTAACGTCACCCTTCAAGAAGAAGTCAAGAGAAGATCATCAAGAGGCCTGATCTTCAGAGACATATCAGCAGGAAAAAGGGTTTATTGCCTTGATGTGGAGATGGAAACAGTAGTTCAGACACCAAAGCTGGTCAGCATTTCTTTCACTCCATGCACAAAAGACGTCCACTATGCCATAACCACATAAAGTACGTTTAGATATCTTTAGTTTCATGGCTAATCTGCAAAGACACATCTAAAGAGAATCACATGGAAGCCACAGCAGACATCTAATCTAGGGCTCAGCTCAAGGAGGGCGAAAACACCACTAACATTGTGCTTGGACCCTGAGATAAAAAGAAAGTGAATCTATAGCAGCACTGCTTTTTCCTACCCACAGCTGCAGCTGAGGAGAGATGTAAGTGATTAGGATCTCTTTAACAGCATTGCCCTTGGGTTCAGGTGAAATCCTTGTTCATCCTAATCAAATAAATTAATAAAGCATCAGCTTGCTGTAGAGTCCTGCCTCCCCACAGAAGGGAATTCTTTAGGGAGTTATTCTGCAAAGAATATTTTTGAGTAGGCACAATGACCTACTGCAAGCCTTCGGAAAAAGAGCAGAAGGTGTAACTCAGGAATAACGTATTGCTTAAAGAAAAGGTACAGAGAGTCGTCATCGTTTCAAAATGAAGTGGCCCATGAAATTGTAGGGGGTTTGCTTCTATTTTAACGGTCTGAGAGCTGCAGAGCAGAGAGAGATATTTAATCAATAAGTGTTAGACCAAGAAGCAAAAGAAAGAGATGCCCTTTGCTACAGCTAACAACTCATTAACAGACAGCGCTCCTTTGCAGAATCACAAGGCACATCGCTACAGCTGCTGCCTCAGACGGGACCCTCCGGCTGGCTGGATCCCATCTGCCTTGTCTCACGCTCCCGGGGAAAAACGAAAGGGACAACCCCAGGATGAGGACACAGCACAGACACCAGCCAGGAACGATGTAAAAAGGAAATGAGTACAGTAAGGCACACATGGCTTATTTTACATCTGAATTTATCTTCAGTTGCACATTTGGATTGTACCTTTACTTGCTCACCTCGGAAGCCCTCACATACCGGTACGCTAGCTCCGAGGCAAGGGCACTCAGCAGAATTCAACAGCTTCGCAGATGCTGTTTTCCAAATCCAGATCTCTCTGGGAATTTCTCAATTGGCAGAGAGCTTGGGCTCTTTTCACAAGGGTGCATACTTCAGCTGTTTTAACCAGCGTCACTGTCTCCTTTCTTTTTACCACCGTCCTCTGACAGCGGGGTACAATCAGAAGCAGGAAAAGGACACCGACTCCAATGCCTGGCTATGAAAGCAGGTGGAACATTTTTGTACCCATCTCAAGTAAGATCTCACTTCAAACCCCACAAAGCAACAGTTCTCTAGGAAGCTCTCGGTACCAGCAAACAAAGGCTGAAGCGGCAGTTACGGTGACATTACCAGGCACCCACAAGCAGCACTTCACTTCTGATCAAACCCTGAGTCACATCACCCTTCAGAAAAAGAAGTTATGAAGGTGAAGCTGGCTGTACTGGACTTGCTGAGGTTGGTTTGTCTGTAATAACATCTTTGCCAAACATTTTTAAATTATTTGTAATTCCAAACTGTCTGCAGTTGTAGGTTTATTACCGAGAAAACCTAAGAGGTGTTGCCACTCATAGCATCTAACTTTTGATCTTCACCACATTAAAGAACTGGGCTCCTTATACAGTTACCAGTGCGTGGCAGGCTCCCAATTTCAGTGTTCTGGATGGCTCTCTGGAACAGCCTAACCTCTACCTCTGAATATCCTGGGAGCTTAGGTATTTCAGTTACTGATCCAAAATAAATGTTTGAAGTAGACGAAGCGAATATTAGTTCCCCCCACCCATCAGACCTCCCAAACAGAGAGAGAAAACTAAAGAAAAAAGTGTACCCTGGGCTTTTAATAACTTCTGATCCTCCAAGGTGCCAAAAGACTTCTGCTCACAGCTGTTCAATGCAAGTGAAACCCACAAATGTCTCTACTTACAGATTCAGGGAATAGTCTGGAACGTGACTTAACACATAGCTGTTAACACACAGCATCGTAACGCACCGCTCAAAGTTCTAGAGACTACACAACTTCATCTTACAGTCCTGGTGTCAGACTGGTGCTATGAAAAACATATTTCACCACATCAGATGCTCTGAACTTCGGAGAACCATCCATCAGATGACAGCCAGAGGATAAGAACTAAACAGGCTGCTCTTAAAATCTCTGCGAGAAATCACTGTAAGCAAGACAAAGATCGAATACAGGAAGGACAGAGAAATGAGGGGAAGAGGTCTAAGGGACTTCTCACGCTTTAGAAGACCTTTGCTGAAAGGGTCAACAGTCCCTCTGAAGTCCTTATGGCCTAGTGGGTAAACAAGCATCTGAAGGGCATCACTACAGAAACTGATTCTTCATGCACAAGAGCTTCAACAGAGTTTGTTCTATGTTTTCCACACTGCCAAGAAGTCCCACACACAGTGAATCCCAAGTAGCTGAATGGCTTGCTACAGTAAGAGTTAAATATTTTTTCATTCTTTATTTATTCTCCTTTTCCACACGCAGTTTCAACGCAAAGGGTATTTTACACAGCAAACCTCAAATTCAGAAGTCAGTTTGGAGGGCTCAGTTGCATTTAAAAAATGTCTTATTCACCAAGAATACCTCAGTGTTGGCCTATCTAGTTTTAAGAATAACAAAAAAAAAAGAATGAGATCGACCTAAACATCACAATAAGCACCACTAAACCCCAAGGTGTTTACTACACTCACCTTCCTTCAATGAGCCAGGTGCATTTTGTTTTGTACTTGTAATTTCCAGGTCCATCCGTGACATACCCTGAAGGCTCAGTGAGTCTGTAAATAAAAAGCAAAGCCAAGCATTAGTCTCCAATGGTATTAAACATTCATAACGGATTTTCTACGTTTAGCAGATCCATCATTTGATTTTTATTTACTTAAGAGCAGCCACAAGCCAGTAACAAGGCAACACAAAACAACAGGTCAACTGGGATTCTCCTGTTAATCTCTCTGTACGTGGTTTCTAGCGACTGTCCTTAAAGAAAGACAGCTGAGAGGGATGGTTTCTCTATCAGATTGGTGGTATTGCGGAAAAAAAAAAAAAAAAAAAAGACCTTGCTCCACAAAGACTAATACACAGACTAATACCACGCAGCCAGCGAAAGGAATTCCCTAACACAAAAGCGAAGTTATTCCTAAACTACGTATTTATGGAAACTACACAATTACTGCAAGAAGTTCAGATGAAGCCCATGGTGCAAACTCTCACCCCTTCCACATCTGGCTCTGCATGGAGTCCTTGATCACCTCCTGGACAGAGGTCTGATCCCCACAAGCCTCTAGTACAAAATAAGACCTGAATTCCTCCTCTATCAACTCAGGACAACTCCAGAGCACAGCAGTTCCAAGCATCCTCTGCCTTCTGTTCCCATCCCCGTGTCATCCCACAGGAACAATGGAAGTCAAAGAGCTGAGTGGTCCCCAGCGCTGGGACTGTGCCAGGACCGCGCTACGAACATCACTACGTGTCTACAAAAATAACGCTGGCAACTTAACAGCAGCAGTAGCCTCTGGAAAAGGGTGTAAGAAGAGAAAACACAGCGGGAACCATTCAGCCCAGGACACTCCATGAACGCCAGCGCTTACAACCATTAAAAATTCAAGATGCCACTGAAAGAGGGAAGGGAACAAAGCCAGCAAAGGACTCGTTTTTGTCAATATCTGCAGAACACTGTACAGTGCAAACTCTAGACAACTGCATTTGTCTAGACACTCCTTGCAGGGATGCCCGAACAAACAGCTCAGAAGGGCGATGTGATGAAAAGCCCGCAACAGATTCCAGAACTTTGCTTAACCCTTTGTTGTGGTACAAAATTGATTTTTGGTATTTTTTTCTCCAAAGGCCGTGAACAACTGAGACGACAATCGTACTTCTTCAAAGCTGAGGGAGATTGATCTAGCAGGAGATTGGGGGCACAGATCCAATACGTCGCTTGGGATCCCAAAATCCAGGGCGCATACTGGCACCTGCAACAGGATTCCCACCTGGTCATGAACTCCATCGTCGGCGCATGGCTGGAGCAAATCACAGCCTCCTGGCAAAATTAAATTGTCCTACTTAGTTTCAGCAAAACAAAAACACTCTGCAAAAATCAAATTTGGCAGAAAAGAGAAGGAAGTAAGATCAGAAGTTCCCAACACTGGTCTCTTGGAACCTTTTGCTGTGTCTTTTCCTAGTGATCTGTTCATGTCATCACCTAATCTATTTTAAATATTTTGACTGAGTCAAAGTGGTTTTCCAGAGTCTTTTCCATAGAGCACTTTTAAGGTTCATCTCGGATTCAAATTGAAGAGGCAAACCCTACAGATAGTTGAAAACCACCTTCCTCTTCCTCCATAATAATTTATTATAATAATTTTCAGCCTCAGAAATACAGCTTAAGATTTTTAAAAGCCAGTTACAGAAGTTCCACAGGAGATCAACACTTAAGCAACAAACAACTCCAGTTTCCAAGGGGACAGGAAGCATCTGCACCTCCTATGGAGACACAGACAGATGTACATGTAGATAAACAAACATACACGTATATATGTATTTTAAAATTAATATTTGAAAATTCAAATTACTCATCTCCTGACCAGGAATTTGCAGAAACAGACGCAAATTCCAAGTTGTAGGCAATAACATCGAGACTTTTTGTCTCAAAATTCATCCTTTGGAAAGCACTAACTGTGGAAAAGCTAGGAATCAAACTGTATCCAACACCGACAGCACTTTGCATGCGACCAAGAGCAAACCGGCTCTGGAAATCTCAGCAAGCCTTGCAGGAGAAAAACAGCCGTATGCAATCTGCCAAGCTCTCAAAGAGCCTCCGCTCGCAAAACTCTTTGAGCAATTTTCTCTGGAAGCAATTACTAAATCATTCACCACAGAAACGCTATCAGGAGTGATAGCAAAAAAATTAATAATCTCGTTAGTGCTGTAGCCGCAGCTGTGTCACAATCTCAAAGGGAAAAAAAAAATAAAAATCCCTTGTCTTCCCCAACTTGGTCCTGTTTCTACTACACGTGATGGTCTCTCGCTTGGCACTGGTGGGCACTGGTAACCAGGACAGGTCCTACACAATGTTTTGGCTTTTTCTGTGAGTAAAGGGAATACATGAGTAACTCCAGGAGGAAAAACACTCCAGGAATGGAGTAATTCTCCTGTGAGGCCAGGCTGAGAGAGCTGGGGCTGTTCAGCCTGGAGAAGAGGAGGCTGCGGGGAGAGCTGAGAGCGGCTCCCAGTGCCCAAAGGGGGCTGCAGGGAAGGTGGGAAAAAACTTTTGACAAGGGCATCCCCATCCCCATCCCCATCCCTGGAAGTGTTCAAGGCCAGGTTGGCCGGGGCTCTGAGCAACCTGGTCTGGTTGGAGATGTCCCTGCTCATGGCAGGGGGTTGGAACAAGATGATCTTTAAGGTCCCTTCCAACCCAAACCATCCTGACTCTCTGATTCTATTTCAACATGGGACATTTTCATGACACGCTGGGCTACGCACCAAAACTACTCTCACAACGTACACTAGAAGATTCTCACCCCTGGGCAACCTGCTGCCAACATCACCATGCTCTGAGGTCTTCTCCCTATTAAATGCTTTGTGCATATTTATAATTGTATCACTCAGATGCAAAAATCAAATTCCATAAAATACGGAAAGGTATCGACTCCCCTCTGTCTTTGCTGACTTGGTAGTACATGAAGCTACTCTACAAGAAGCAATTCTTCACGACTTGAACTTTGCATCTACTGCTCTGCAAGGAGCAGCTGCTACAGCCCAAGACAATAAAAAAGCAAGGTCCTTCCAGAATTCTCCGTAATAAATAAATACACACACACGCAGGTGGAAAAACACAAAGCACAGGTAAGGCATTCAGCACCTACAAAGCTACAACACGGACTTTAACATCTCCAGGGTGGAAAAACGATCACAAGGATCTGTTTACAGAACTGAGATTTGAAAATATGTACACACATCATGCGCGTATACACACTACTACTGGAGTGAAATATTTAATAAAGTGAAAAAAGTTATTAGGGAGCTGGATCTACAGCAAACGTATTCAAAGGGCTCCAGCCTTCCGTGCTGCCTATGTCAGCTTTTTGTAAGAGAAAGGCAAAAGGGAAGCAAAGAAAAGGATGAAGATCTCACAAAAGAGAGCCTGCTGCAAAAAGAAATATTTTATGTAGAAGAATTCTGTGTATTCAGCCACTCCCCTCCGCAAAGCGCAACGCCAACACAAGACGATCAGACAGCACACGATGGTGTCTCCTGGGTAAAAAGCCAAATCTGAGTACTGGAGCACACCAGATAAACCCACGTGTTTTTAATAACAGGAGCAATATCAGCAGTGTGCATTTTTCAAATATAAATTAGCACACATTGACAAAGTTCCTACAGAGACACGAACTGCACAACGCGGCGAAGACTCGAAGCTGTTGTCTAATTACCAGCTACTAAATACGAAGGAACCCTCTTGCTACCAGCTGAGTGCAAGAAGTCATAAACTCAAGAGTAGCTTGTAACCTAGGACTAAATCACTTTGTGCACTGATTTCCAAACCATCCCAACGTGAAAGGCACACTATGTGCTGGCAATGAGGGGCTGAAAAGATCTATTTTCATCAGGAGTATGAAAGAGAATATCATAGAATCGTGCAACGGTTTGGGTGGGAAGGGACCTTCAAAGCCCACCCAGTCCAACCCCCTGCCAGGAGCAGGGACATCTCCAACCAGATCAGGTTGCTCAGAGCCCCGGCCAACCTGGCCTGGAATGTTTCCAGGGATGGGGCATCCACCACCTCTCTGGGCAACCTGGGACAGTGCTCCACCACCCTCAGCATAACAACTTTTTCCCAATATCCAATCTGAATCTGCCTCCCTCTGTTTTAAAACCATCACCCCTCGTCCTGTCACCCCAGGCCCTGCTGAACAGCCTCTCCCCATCTTTCCTGCAGCCCCTTTAGGCACTGGAAGGCCACCGTGAGGTCTCTTACGCCGCTATTCCAGCGCTTGCAGAACCATCCTCTGCGTTGCCTTCATGAGGGTTTACCTCCCAAAGAGATTCAGGTGTTTCAAGGTGACTCGGCACCACTCTGCCAACCTCACCACGGCAAAGAGGTCAGAGAGGGGTGAAGATCACCCTCTGTGTTTAACAGCGTCTGTTCTCACCCCTCTTTCTACGGTACAATTTAATTGATGCTAAAGAGCTGTCTTGCTTGAGGAGGAAAAAAAAAAAAAAATAAAAAGAATGACTGTCACAGTTAATTTGATATGGGAAAGACTTTCTTCAAAGGAAGAGAAAAGCTTAGTCCTTCTGTGCGAGATAGGTAAAAATATGGAAAGTGATTTCCTGGCTGCTGATCAGAGATACGGGCAGAGCCTGGCAAGCCCTTCGAGGTCTGAGCAAGGATGCTCAAAGAAAGCAGCAGGTAAAACGTATCAACGTAGCCTCTCCTGTCTGAGTCACAACCCGCAGCACTGACGCTCGCAAACCTGTTCAATCCCTCTCTGCTCCTGGAGTTCAATCCCTCTCTGCTCCTGGAAGATACACCTTGATCTGACAGGCTGCCTCGCTCCAGAGACGACCGAGTGACCGGCGACAGCTGGAGAGAGATCGGAAGGAACAAATGCTGCTGCAGTGTTAAAAATCATTACGTTAACAAGCTAGAAACCGAATATTTTCAAACATGGCCCCTCTTCAGTTGGCCACCAGTATCTCCACTGGGTTCTTGATCTTGACACACTGTCCCAGCTCCTGCTCTTCTGCTGTTCCCAAAACCAAATTGCACCGAAGTCATCTCTTTTGGGGCTGGCTGTATCTCTGCCGTTATCCCACTGGAGCTGCCAGCCGCTTTCAGCATCACCATCAGTGCTGATCTTGAAACGCGTCCTCTCCTCAGCTTCAATAAGCTGAGCCACACCTGGAGCTCCTCGGGGTCGTCTAGCTAGTCCTTTAAAGTTTCACTCACCCAACCAGATGTACTGCTGCAGAAGGAGAGGAATTTCAAACTTCATCTAGAAATGCAGTTGAGCTCCTCTTGATGGAAGAGGCTTGCTTTCTCTCTTACTCAACAAATACAGAAGTTATACTAATAAGTGAATTATATCCAGGGAGAAATCATTTGGTAAGACACCAAATTACATCTCGACACTCAGACAATGGAAACAATGAAGGAAAAGCTGATTTCTCTCCTCCAACTCCATTTCCCCATGTCAGAAGCACTAAAAAAAAACCCTGTGCTGGATCCCAAAAGACCCCAGCATTTCCCCACTGTTTCACAAACACCGGTTAGAGACGCTGCCTTGTAACACCATCCACATTTGGATGCACCAGAAACGCACTGTAGCTCCACCTGATGTTCTTGCATCCAAGTTTCTCCAGCTATTACACTCAAACGGAAAACATCCCAAATTTAGATGCCTGTCTATCCTCCTATATCTTGATGTCCAGCACCATCTGAGAGACCACAACCACATTGCTTGCTGCATAACCTCAGCTTTATCTCTATTTTACCCAAAAGCTGCAGGGTAAATACAAACCTCATTGTGTACCTTGACCACTGCAAATTCTTCCCCCTATTCAAATATACGGGGGAAAACAAAGAATAAAAGAAATTGTTATTATCATTGCACTGCAGGAGCCGTCTCTCCACGCAAGCAGTTCTTTGTACGTGCAAACTTCTGTGGTTTTGCTCTACAATCTCCATATCGGCGTTGATCTCTGCCTCCACACCGCAACAACGCAAAGCTTGATTATGAGTCTTGTTTTCTTCGAAACACGTTCCTCAGTGTCTAGTGTCTAGATTATACGCAGAAATGTTACCATGACAAAAGACCACGTCACGACGTCCCCCTGAAGCCCACCTTCATCCAACACCCGTACCCGAGACATGGGCTGTGCAGATGGTGCGTGCTACAACAGTTGTCTAGGAAGTTGATCTCACAGTTGCGCTACGCTTTCCCCATCTGTTCACAAATCCATTTCTTGGATCTTGACCTAGTGCTTTGAAGTGAAGATAATTTAGCTGCAAGACTTTGTAATGCCTAGGAAAAGTCTCCTCTCGTCCTTCGCTGGTGGTCCTGACGTGTTCCTTGAGTTTAGAGCATCAAGTTATCTGCTCCATGTCAGGCAGGAGACAACAACAGTGCAAAGCAGAAGCAAATAAACCTCACGTGTCATAAACCATCTAACTTTGCAGCAGAAGTGTTGCACACCATGAATCCTTACAATCTTTGGTTTTGCAAAGACTCTCACGCCACATAAACTGCCTCCACATCACCCAAAACTCAACACCCTGCATGACCAAAGTAAGGGGAAAGCACGTTACTGCAATCGTCAAAGAGAAGCCTGAAAGGCTAATGACTAAAGATCTCCAGAGCCAGACAGGTCCTATCAAGGTTTACCACTGGCAGATAAAAAAAAATAAAATAATTGCATTAGATGATCCAGTCTGATTCTAGGTAATATAGATAAACAAATACTGTTAACCTTATGCTTAAATAAAGTGTATCTTCTAGGAAAAAAATAATGGTTCTAAATATACTCAAAATTATTTAAAAAAAAAAAAAACAAATATGTCATTATTTTTTTTTTCTTAATCTACGTCCAAGTTCCAGTTTGCCTTTATCAAACCTTAGCTCCGATCATGAAGTTTTTGTTTATTTTCCTAGAGGCGGGTGAGGGCAAAATCCTGTAACATTTAAATTCACCATTCCATTCTAGAAGATTACAGAGCCTTTTTTTAAAAAATAACCTGTTGCACTACTTAAATTCTGGTTAGAAATGAGATATATAAAAAAAATTATATGTAAGATTCCAGTTTAATAATTTCTGCTTGTATCATCTGTATTTATAGGTACAAGATTTCCACAACGCCGTCTACATACATTCAGTTTATGCAGAACCTTAAAAGAACTTAATGCATAATTAAACAAATTTTTTCAAGATCTGGCAAGCTCAAAGGCTTAATAACCCACAAAAAAAAAAATAAAATTTTTTACAAATTATCTATTTCAGACCATTTTTCAAAGTGCTGTTTGCACTTTGGGTTCTACTAACTTGAATCCATTTTTCTAGCAGTCAGCATCTTTCCCCTCGTTATTCCGCCCTCCTTTCTGTTTCAAGAGTTAATTGTCATCCACGCTCAGTCGCAAATAGCGCACGAGGTTTGGCGGATGATTTTCTAGCACTTTCCCAAAATTAGAAACATTCAATTAGTCAAAAAAGTGTCTTAAGTACATGAACAAGCATTTAAATTGCTGTACACCACACCTGTGTACCTTGTAAGCAAGGCGTCGTAATTAAAATTTCTGAAGCACACGCTCAGCGTTGACAGACGCGTCAACGTTCTTCTCCGGTTGAAGAGTTTCCAAGTTACCAGTCCTACATTTAAATCCAGGGAAAAAGCGTTCACTGGTGGGATGGGCGTTGTGTTGCGAAGGAAATAATAGAATCATAGAATGGCTAGAGTTGGAAAGGACCTTCAAAGGTCATCTAGTCCAACCCCCCTGCAAGAAGCAGGGACATCTCCAACCAGATCAGGTTGCTCAGAGCCTCATCCAGCCTGGCCTGGAATGTTTCCAGGGACGAGGCATCCACCACCTCTCTGGGCAACCTGTTCCAGTGCTACTTAACCTTCCAACCAGTATGAACTGGACATAAATGGAGTTTAAGGCCATCCCCACGGAGCAGATCATGATGCCGCACTTGACTAAGATATATGCAAAAACCCAAATCTTCCCTTTCCAAAGCTACACGTGAAACCGCTGCCCAGTTCTCACCGTTGCACCCCAAAATACTCCACTTGACCCCTTAACAATTTAGAGTCTGTTTTAGCTGCAAGCTTGCCCCTCTCCGCTACCACTGATTTCTAGGCCAAACGCAGAGCACAGGACCTGGTAGCAGCATCAACAGAAAAGCACAAGCTAAAGATCAGTCAGTTCTGCAGGAAAATAAAAAGGAAAATGAAAATACTGAGACATCCTATAAATAAGTATCACAGCCTGACCCACTTTCGTAAAAGGGATTGAAATAATTCCTTTTATTTCCTGTCTGACATTCAAAAACTTTTAGGCTTCTATGTATCAGTGTTACCTGCTGGGGAAATCGTTCCCTAAAAAAAAAAAGGAATTAAAAGAAAAATGGGAAGTGAAAAAAATGGTGTGAAGGTTAACTTCCATTTGGTCCCAACCTGAAAAAAAAAAGGATTTTGACACGGATCTTCAGGCGTAGATCATTAAAATAGTAACGTCCCAAAATCCAGACGGAGTTTTGTGACCCTACAGAGTGACGATCTCAAACATGTTAAAGCAGGATTCTGGCTGAAAGAACGCGGAGAAGGTCATGCAAAGAGCAGGGAATCAATATTCACAGTGGAATCCAGGCTGGAACATGTGTTTGTTGACATCAATTTGTTGCTGCAACAGTTTTTAGTGAATATTCACCAGAGCTCCTGCACCCAATGAAATGCAACAAGAGGCACAGCGTTCGATTCTGCTTCTTGACACCAGCGGCATTTGCCAGCTAAGCACCCAAAACCAAACTTGAAGAAAATATTGTATTTATTAAAGAAAGAAATTTTCAGATAAGATAAAAATCTAATTATCTCCTGAAAAAAATGCTAATGAGGAAACTGTTCTCAAGGATGTCACGCGCAGTACGAACAACGCAACATCCATAGGAGCCCTCGTCAGCACTGACCATTAAACCTAAACTTGAGCAACAAAACTCCCTAGAAATAAAGCGTATACGTTCATATCGTACAAGGATACATTGTCTGCCCCCAAAATGTTGTTCTCACCTGTATTACCTTAAAGAATTGGAAGCATGTAAACATTATTTGACTTTACAGAGGGGACACAGAAGAAATCAACTGAGGAGAGACTGAGAAGTCCATGAAGCACCAATAATAAAAACAACCCAACTTTTTGATCAATACAATCTTCTACAATCTGATTTAAATATTCCATTTTGCACCTCATTTCAGTGAATTCTGCTCCCAGACACGTTCTCCCCAGCCGCACGAGCTCTCTTTCCCAACACACGCCTCAAAGACGATGAACGGTCATTCAACCGGGGACTACGACCGCCGGTGCCCAGAGGTGAACCCAGCTCACAGCTGATCCTCGACTGCAGAGCCCGGTTTTCCTTCCAGCTCCGTTCCCCTCCCACTGAACATCTTCCAGCACCTACCTTCCTAGCATGAATAAGCAACATTTATCTTGAGATGGTCAACATCCAGGAGAAAGAAGGATGGGAACAAAAAGTTTTCTCTTCTACTTCTCATTTTATGGGGACTTCTCACTTCCACATACATATTGGTACAGAATTGTAATCAACTTCCATAAATACTTCGTATACCAGTGCTTCTCCCCTTTACATTTCCCAGTTCAAGCCAGCTGTTCCTCTACCCCATGGTCCGCTGTGCTAAATTCTTAATGACAGCGAGAAGCAGAACGATCTGTAACCCCTTGCAGAAAAGCACGAGCGGTATTTTCCCCAAATGACTCATTTTTTAATTTCACACTGAGTAGGAAAAAAAAAAAAAAAAAAAAAAAAA